>OY365811.1:41131628-41141628 GCA_959347315.1 Bimastos eiseni | reverse complement strand
AAGAGCCAGATTATTATAATTTGCCTAATCTTCGCTTATCAATTCGAACCGACATTACAGTATGACTACAGGCATAATAGGAACAGATGATCACAAGTTATTACTAAGTAGAATTTTACTGTATAGCAGCCATGAGGGCGCCCATCTTGTCCTACATCAAGTCTAACCAATACCGCCGCCTAGCGAATGGAAGGGCTAGTCACCCTTTGGGTAGTTGTGGGAATCAATCTTGCTTCCTACTGTGCTTCATTCTAGTCTGGTACCCCCTCCCGAATAATACGTTCGTGCAAAATACATACATTTGCCTCTGGTTCATGTTGGATTCTGACATGTAAACCGCTTGATTATAAGCAAATAGGTGTATTTTTTATGTAACTAATTGTATATTCGCACTCTGGTGTACGATTAATTTGAAAGTACAGCATTCTCATGGAAAAGGATTTTCAAACCAGAAAGATTGTCAGCCTTTGGAATAAAGTGTATGAATTTTTATATTATGAATTTTTATATTATAGTCGCATGATCTGATTTATGTGCCTCTCGTTTGTAGTCTTGTTTTGATAATGTAAGTTACTAGCTATTTAAAAGAGGTTTTACATTTGTGGAAATGATCATTTTGTTGATGCAGGCTCGGTTGCGGATGGTATTGGCCTACCTGTTTGCGCAGCTGACCCTATGGGCTAGAGGGCGCTCCGGTGGCCTTCTGGTGGTTGGTTCAGCAAACGTCGATGAAAGGCAGGATCAGGATTTATTTAATGAAGCATTTTAAATTTTTAATTAAAAATTTATTGTTGTCAGCCATAGTATTAATATTATCGATTTATTTTTGTTTATTAAGCAGGCTGGCAAATCACAGCAAGTAACATTCCACAAAACACAAGTGGTTGAGCCATCGTAGTATTTATTTGTATAAAAATGGTCTCTCTGGGTATCAGGGTGACCTTGGAATGAAGTTTGTTATTGTATTCATTTGCATCAGTCAGTTGAGGACTTCTGGTCACAACTATTAACTAGTCCTTTCATGTCCTTTGTGTCATTTCCAATTCTCTTGTCTTTGAACTGGACTTACCCTTAGCATTATGACATTGGTCCTCTAGGTGGACGTTTTTCAAATTAGACTAGTATTGTTGAGGTCCATAAATGAGCCAAAAACATTATGATCTGATTTAGTAAGGTTTACACTAGAATAAACAGTTCCTTTTTGGACAAGTTGTACAAACTCTTGATAGAAGCTCTACAGACTTCTGTTGCTTCGTTATCATAAGGCATCCATTAAGGTGAATAGCCTGCATGTTCATTTTTAAGTAGGACTTCTAGCGATCTGGCCCGAAAGTTACACTGATTTTACAACCTGTAATTAGATTCTCAATTCAGATAGTGTCGCCAGTGTAGTGCTATTGCTCCTTCCATTGTTCCTCTTTTTCCATTGTCTGTCATTGATTCATGGATGTGATTTTTTAGTTTTGTAGTGACTGGTAAAACGTGTGAAATGTCTTAAATTTATCTGAATCCAGTTTGCGAGGGTATTTTACGAAGTATGACTGTTCGAGTGCTGACGTCAACCCCATTGGAGGAATAAGCAAGACAGATCTTCGAAGTTTCATCCTGTACTGTGCTGACCACTTTGGCTGGATGGCCTTGAAGAGGTCATTGAGTTGATTTTCATTTGATTACTATATCTGTCTGGTGCTTCATATGGATAAACTGAAACTCTGCTCGGATACTCGACAGGCCCGAGTATCGTAGTACTCGGCATTGCTCTGATTCGGACAAGGGGTTATCACTGTCCCTACAGGTGGACCTCAAATGGAGGTGGAATCCCTTCAAATGGGCAGCGGTGGTGAAGGATCTGCCCGATTAATTCATCGAAAATTTAAAGTCGACACCAAACGTTTTGTATAGAAAGCTTTTATGTTTACGTCTTTCCCGGAAACTTGAATAAAAATCACCCGATTTATTCTTAGGAAAATTACAGTCAGAATCTTGTGTTTGTATAGACAGCTTGCTCATATAGATTTTATGTTTACATTGTTTTCTGTTCTCTAACTAATTAGAAATTTTCTGTGTCCTTATCTTTCCAGTATCTATTCAGCGCCTCCAACGGCCGAACTGGAGCCTCTTGAAGAAGGACGTATCGCTCAGTTGGATGAGGTAAGACCTGCGTCCGAATACAACGTCCTTCCAACGTTTAATTTGTTCAAGACTTAAACTATTATTTTTGTGGAGAAAAAACCTAATACTGTTGTTTGATCTGTGTGTATTAATACTTGGACGTTAAGCACCAATCAATAGCGCTCGACGTTTATTTGAGACTAACTGTTGGTGATCTTTAGTTTCTTCCGTTGTTTATTTTGCTCTCATTTCGTTTTGCACTGTCAAATATTATCCAGAAAAGAGCCATCTAGTTCAACTGACCTTTTGCATCATATACTCGAAGTGCTTCATTTCTGACTTTGGCTATTTTAATTTTGTGGTGTTAGATAGTCTGTCAATAATTGGCTTATTATTATTACTTTATTTGGCAGAAGAAAGAAATTGGGTCGTGAATGTCAAGACTTTGTTGCAAGAAGGGCAGGTTTTAATTATTCGCAGAGAGTAGGACGTTTCCTGAAACTCCACAATTGAGGGATGCCATTTTTTTAAATTGTGTTTTATGTTTTCAAGTTTTTCAATCCAGTTTTAAACGATTCTATGGTTTCATATGATGTACTTCCATATGTGTTTGATATGTTTCCATTTGATATGATGTACTTCCACATGGTATAATTATGTTTCCATATGGTATGATTCTGTTTCCATATGGTATGATGTGTTTCCATGTGGTATGATTGTGTTTCCATATGGTATGATGTGCTTCCATATGATGTGATGCGTTTCCATATGGTATGATGTGTTTTTCCAGGTGGATATGGGTATGACATATGATGAGCTTTCCCTCTATGGTCGCCTGCGGAACCAGCAGCGCTGTGGACCGTACAGCATGTTCACAAAGCTCGTGTCCATCTGGAAAGACAGACTTACTCCAGCTGAAGTAAAAAGAAGTGGTCTTACCATCAAACCTAAGTGGTCAATCAAATGATCAATCAAAGGAGGTTTTCATGTGCCAAAAAACATTATTAGCAGAAGTATTTGGAATAGTTTTTTATTGTTATTTTTATTGGCAAGTATTATTTTTAGTATTATTTATTACTAACCATTTTTCATGACCGCTATTATTGTTACGTACTTTTAAGCTGTACCAAGTATCAGTCGATGATGTTGTCAGTGTTTTGTCATATAATTTGAGTTTGAAAGGAAGGCAATACCAACTACAGAACTTTGTATTCATGGTATATATATATAGATATATATTGTCTCCTGTATATAGCATCATTTATTTTTTTGGTGTACTCATTTTCCGGTATTTTCTCATTAAGGTGGCTGACAAGGTGAAGCACTTCTTCCGTCATTATTCCATCAACCGTCACAAGATGACCATCCTGACTCCGTCCTACCATGCAGAGACCTACAGTCCCGACGACAACCGATACGACCATCGCCAGTTCCTCTACAACGCCCTCTGGCCATGGCAGTTCCGCTATATCGATCAACAGGTCAGTGTTCACTCAATCAATCAATCAAACTTGATATAGATGCTTCTCCAGGGTCGCTGGTGTAGCAGCATCTTCCAGAGGTAGGGAATTTCTGCTTCGGCCTAAATGATTGCCTCCTTTATCTAACCTTTGGACTGGCACCGCCAAAAACAGTAGCAGTGGAGATTCGTAGATAGGTTACCAAAAGGTGCTACATAAATGATCTGGCGATGTATATATGGCGCTTTGAGATGGTACATAGAATACTAAGTGTAGTTGACCCAATACAGTTGCTGTGCAGTGTCTGGAAATTGACCAAGTGGAGTTGATATATTATACACAGGGCACACGAATTAGGTGATTCCTTGTCAACATGATCTATCTGGTTCCAGACATAGCACAAGTTGGATCATCTAGTGGTCAGATACTTGTCAAAGACGCTTTGAACCTCTGCATTCATTTTTCTACAGGTGCTTTCTTTACTCTGGCTCACCGCTTGCTGGGAAATATTACCACTGGGCTGCGTTTGAAAAGGTTCATGGTTCGAATAAGGCAGAAGAATGCTTTTAGTACATCAAAGTGTCTTTGAAACAACGATCATGACACGAACCTTGTTGCCATTTATATAACCTGGTTAACAGTATAAAATTAACATTGAGACCTTGTTAATAATTTTAATGTGTTAAATCGGGTCTTGTACTGTCCGGCATTTCAGGTCAAGTTGCTCGGAGATAGAACGAAGAAGTCGGATGCCACCTCAGAGCAGGTGAAGGGCGGTCGACACGACCAATCCAGACACGGAGCAAGTGGACCATCAGGACCTCAGCCACAGGCCAAAGACTGTTGTCCCCCAACAGGATCCAAGGGACATTCGATGGGCGTGCAGGTCAACATGGACATCTTGGAGGTCGAAGCAGACAAAAAACGTGGACTGCCTTCGTCTTGGGAGTCGGTGAAAAGCGAAGTTGGAACAGGTGGAGAAGAATTGGCAAAGAACTGGGGCTTTGTGAGAGGTGTGGCCTTGGTGGGTAAATCGGAACTACCCTTGGCTTGTGCCAGTGGTGTGTGTGGCTTGTAGTCCAGTTCAATTGTTTCATTTCAGGTGTGTTTTTCCAACAATAGTTCAGTGAGTTTAAGATTCTAGATATGTTTTACCACTTTTCAGGCAGGTTCAATTCAGAAACATCATGTTGAAAAGTATGTGAAGTTTAAGTTCATATTTGTTTAAAAATCTAGATTTTTATGTTCAATACCATTTTGTTGTCACTCCTTGTCCAGTTTTTCCACCAATGCAACGTTATGTAGTATTTCCGAGAAAGTTTTCAAGTTACAAATTGTAAGATACCCATTATATTAGTGATAGTTGTTAGCAGATGTTAGTTAACCAGAAAGAAGTGTGTGTAGGGTTTGTAATGGGTTGTGTTTAGTTGGGAAGTTGTTTGTGCTGGGTCTAGTTGGTGAGATATTTGGAGGCAGTAGACTCCATTGGTTACCTTTAACTATCTATGCACTTGTTCAACTGATCCTACACCTTGGTTTTGAGGATTTGTTTTAGAAGACAATTATCGGCCATCGCAATGTATTTGGTTGTTGACAGTGTTCGTAAAGAACTTAACGAAGGTATCAAAGCTTGTAATTAATTTAAATTCAGTTGTGAAGGTGAGAAATCTGAATTTAATTAACTCAGGGAAAGTTTGAAACCTTGTTTCTATGCTGTGGATTTATTCAATGCTTCATCAGATCTTGTTTGTTTTGAATTGAAAAGAGTTTATTAAAGTTTTGAAACGGGTGACGATGGTTTATTAATACAGTATTATTACATTGTCACTAAATTTGGAGCATTAGTGTTACGGACAATGAGGGTGAGACACACTGAAAGTAGTCTGGAGGCTTTGTAAAATGAGACGGGATAATCATTACGATCAACATGATCATGCACTAGATTATGACTGAGACAATTATACACCTACATTATGATTACAATGATCAGTTACCCACAAGACTAAATTGATTATGGATACACATTGCGATTAAGATGATGTAAGACCAGTATTCTAATCGTAAAACCTCCATTACGGATTATGGAATCACATGATCAAGATAATCGTGGACCCATTCTCAGATTAAGATAATCATGATCCAAATACTATGACGCTCATCATAGGCCCTCAAAAATTCAACTGCCCACTGTGCTTAGGACGAGTTAGCATTTCTGAAACCAGATTTTATTCACAATCGTCTGAATGTTCATTGCTTTCTAGGAGAGTCCTATTATCTTTAACACAGTTTACATTCTCAGTAGCATCTTGTTCGTCGGCATCATCCGATTTGCTGCACTCCTGTGTTTCTTCAACGCAGTTTTCTTCGTCCTCTTCATCATCCGAAGATTCATCGTCACTAGGTAACTCATATCTTCGTCGATTCGGATTATAGCTTTCTTCGTCAGATCCGATATCTGTTGGATCACGGAGCCTCTCCCGTTGATCGTCTTCTCTTAGTTCCTTTAGATATGCATTCTGCTCAGCAACTACTTCATCGGACGTGTGACACTGCGAGTACCTCCTGAGCAATTCTTCGTTGAGCTCATAGAAACCAGGCCCCCACTTGAACTTCTTTAGCAACATTTCGCCAAGATCTTGCAGACCGACAATGTAGAACGCAGCCGCAAAAGCCTCAACGCACGACAGTTTGCACGGCCGGCCATAGTTTATGGGATTCACGGCGACAAGATACGGCAGAAGTCGTGGATGACTGCAAGTCATTTTGTTGAACGGCGTCGCGTCAAGCTGTGCCCAAGAACAATCGACCACAGCAAGTCCTCGTTGCATGATTATATTTTTGTCGTCCGGCGCAACACATTTGGTTCCAACCGGGGTTAGGACGACGCCCCCGAAATGCTGTTTTAGACGGAGCGTGCGAACAAACCCCAAACGCGCGAGCTTGCGGCCGGAGCACTTCTTCGGATCGCACTGACCGAGGTCCCACATGGCCAGCGGACATGGAAACTTTGGAGATTTCTCCGAGTCTTCTTCCACTGAGGCCACTGCGGCCTGCATGCTCTCGACGAAGCGGTCTTCACTGAACTTGGCATCGCGTCTTACATTTCTGCTGTGCTTCTGACCTTTGCTGCTTGCACCGTGATGACCTCGTTGTTTGGACTTGCTCATCCTCACTTATGTTTGAAGGTGGCACCTAGGACCATAACATAAGTAACCAGATTTTGACCAGTATAATCGAATCATTTCTATAACATCATTGCAATAGTGGTCGATTTTTACTATAGGAATAAACTAGGCCATGGCCTGAGGAGCACATTAGGAGGGTGACAAATCTTTAAAATTGCACATTAAATTAAATTTAAAATTACAAGTAAGACGAAAATAAATATATATGTCATAAAAATATATATCAAATTCATGCCAATGTAATACAGAGGCTTATACGCAAATGCTACATCCAAGAAATGGGGGTGGATTTAATTGTGAGATCTAATCTCGATTAGGGCAGTTTAATGTAATAGCTAAAGTTATAACTTTTGAACATAATTGTTAGGGCGAAAAAATTGCCTTCGAACGAGATTGTTATTGTAGTCGAGAATAACAATCCATTGAAATAGCGTGGTCTAAACTGCTCAGAAAAACTAAAGAATTGAATGTATATCTCGATTTCCAGTTTTCAACAGCCTAACGCTCTAAGAAGATGCCCAGTAAATAATTTTACAAACCTAATAGTGCATAAATATTCTTGACTCAAGAAAAGCGTGAAAACACATCCACGACAAACTTACTTTTAAAAATCACCATTTATCGCTCACAGCATACATACATAGAACTCGTATCAAGAACGCGTTGCATAGAATACCATAAATATTCTTATATATATATATATATATATATATATATATATATATAATCGTATATATATAAATATATAAATATTCTTATGTATTTATATATCATCCCTGCTTTGCTATATCCTATAATGCCACATGAACATTCATTCATTCAGGAATTTATATATTAATGGAAAATGGTCGGAGGCTCTCCTAACCCAAGTGTCAAAGAAAACGGTTAAAAGTTTCTCGTGAGGAAGGTTTCAATTGGCGTCACATAGTGTAGATGCAGCTTTGCTCTGGTTACCCATCTAACGGAACGGTCAATGCCCATCTACGGCCAGATCGATCTCCAGCTACATCTAGATGTCCTTCATTGGGTTCTCTGGCGAATAGGGAGCCAATGAAGGACCTCCAGACCAGAATGGCAGCACATTTACTAATTAACCGATAAGGCCTATTGCAGGATACACTTTTGTCTTGAAACCTGAATTCTCATCGATTTCGGTCATGTCTAAACGAAATATTTGCTTATGGCCTATAGCTAGCGTGGCGTCGGTCACCTGAGGCACGATAGCCTCACAGCAAAACCTCTTCAAACTTAGCCTAAAGATTACATAAAATGTCAAATGAACGATAATAGAGTTCAAAGCACATATTAAAATTAAATACGATGTTGTAATCTACAGATTACAGATCACATTTTTTTATTACTAAAACGATAATTAATCTTCGATTTCGTTCCTACGAATCCCAATGCATTTGCTATGTAAACGCGACTTTCTATGTCTTTGTTGCCAGAGGGCCAGCCTACATGGCTGGTACGCGTCGTTATACATGCACTTTCCAGTTCTGTGTATCTAGAGTCCTTGATAGTATGTCTTAGTGTGGTTATAAACTCGAGATTCTGCAGCCCCTACAAATTGAAGGTCCAGGGAATAAGCTTATTCACAGGCGCATTATCAAAACAGAATCGAATGGCAATGGGGTCAAGATCCAGAGAGTCTGGCAGTCATACGGCTAAGGTTGATGCCTGGGTGGTACTTACAGTTAAAACGGCGATGGAGGTAAGTTTAAGAGGCGGAATCAGGATATGATTTGTGACAGATCAATTTTTCGGTGTTAGGTGAAAGACCAGTGGGGAGATAACAAGAAATTGAGTTTTGGTAAATTCGTAGGATGGATAAGATCTTAGTCGTAATACTGGATGGAGTTTGTTCCAAAGAGGCGAGACGACTATTATTTTCTATACAGTGCTTACTATGATTAATTAACTGGCGTGTAACGCGTCCTTTAAGTAAGACTGTTTTATAAAGACACGCTCTGAATGAAAATTACATTGTATTGTATTGTATAAGAATAATATGGTTAGGCCTATGGAGCGATTTGTAGGCCTACATTATAGCGTTGAGATGACGTAAGGGCGTAGCAGTGTTATTGTAAAGCGCCCTAGTAGTGGCATGCGTGACTGCGTTACGGCGCTTTAGAAATCGTCCGTTTAATAATAATAATAATAATTGAAGTGTGATGCAAGTGAGTGGCATAACTTTAGGCTTATATCCATTGGTTCAGGTATTTTGAGCCAGTGAAATGATTTTAGGACAGGTCTGGAGTGATGTCAATCAATCGATCAATCAATCAATAAAAAATACTTGATATAGCGCCCCTTAAAGGTATCTGCTCAGTGGTGCACTGGTGTTTGGATGTTTCGGTGACAGGTTAGTCCTCGTCAGAAGATTTTATATGTGGCAGATTTTAGGACAGAGAGCATTTGAGGTTCATTATATAATGCGCTCGAGTCAGTCAAGTGGCCTAAGTAGAGGCCTGAGTCCTGGTCATGACCCTGCTTAGCGGCGTTATATTTCCAATGCATGCTGTTCTTGCAATATTTCAATGGTGTGGCAGGTAACTCTATAAACCACCCTCAAACCGTATTCTATTCAATTCTTATTACTCGTGCCCATTACACCCTTCAAATGGTTACACTACAACACGTAATTTTACAATCAATTGTTTCGAGGTCAATATTATAATTGTAGGCCTACTTCACGAGTCCCTGAAATAAGCTTGTTGAAAATTCACGAACTTTTTACACCGCACTTAAATTGACCTATAGCATTAAAGTCAACCAACTGTTTCCTTAATAAAACCATTAGCACACTCATTAAAAGCAAGACTTCCGAGGCGTTTGTTTCAAGCTGGTATGTGCTCAATGTATGTGCTCCTGAGTAGTAGGCCTAACCTTGAAGGGGCGCTATATAAATTTCCGTAATTGATGAATATATAGCGACAATATTTCCTCGACCTTGCTAATTTTCAATGAGAGTCTGATCGGGTGAGATCGTTCACCACCGCTCATCCATTTGAATGGACGCCACGCCATTTCAGGTAGACTACCCGTGGAAGACCGTACCCTACTAACCCGAGACTTTAATCTCGAAATAAGCCAGCATCAGGAAGCATTTCGAACATTAATATAGATCTATATAGACCCTCTTCGATGTTACTACTTACTCACGACCCAAACCCAACTGAGAGGAACAGCTTAGGGCTGATATTAAATGCATCTGAGTGAACCATGTGTATAAGTCGTAAT
>OY365811.1:40935175-41131428 GCA_959347315.1 Bimastos eiseni | reverse complement strand
AGGAGACGGAACGACGAATGACCTGGAGGCGCCTTACTTGAAAATAGGATGAACGTATGAAATAAGATAGGCCTAGATGGCCTAGATGTTGTCAAATGTCTATTAACGAAGGTAAATAAAAGAATCGAAATTGGAAGTCCGGTCAACAGCGACACACGTTCATGAAATCAGAATTAAAAGACAGATGGTGCAGGAAAATAAGTTCGTAGGCAGCATACTTGAAAAACAGTATGTCTGTAGTAGGGCTTAATTCTACGTTTGTGAATTGTAGCATTTTATAAAATATAATTCAAGCGTTTTAAAGGTGTTTAATATTGTAGGTGGGACTTCATTGATGTAGCGTTAGCCCTTTCGTCTGATCAACCGTTCAACTGGCAGCGGTGTTTATAGAACCCACCCGAATAATTCGTTGGTAAATAAGGTAAACAGAGGATCAAACGTAGAAGTACGCCTACACTGACATTACATTACGGTAATGTCCGTGTATAGGCGTACTGTGACAGCACTATGTTTAACCATACCCTGTGGCTACTTTAGGACCGCAACTAAAGGTCTAGTTGTCTGATCTTCGGCCATTTTTGGAAATATCTTTGCGGTTTGAAACTGCAATAATTAGGATGCTGGCTATTATGAGAATAGAAGCACATCAGTGTTATATCGTGCAAATTTTTTAATATAGTATATACTAAACGCTTTTAAAAGGTGTCTTATCGGTTTCTATTGTTATAAGCTCAAACTGGCAGTATCGAAAGGATCTAAATTGATCAATTCGTTGGATACGAGGTAGATAGTAGTAGTAACTTCAGTTAAACGACAGTGGCGGAGTTTGGCGGAGTTTAAAAGCTATTAATTATATCATGTAATCTGGATTGTAAGGAAAACATTGGGACACGACTTCTATGTATAATGTAATGCAAAATCATCGAAAATTACACAGCGCTGACAAAAGCCAGCCCCCCCCCGTCATGTTGCATAGCTGCCCTCATTCACCGGTAACTCAGGCAGGCAAATACAACAGGTATACAAGGAATTAGATGCGAATAAAAAAACCTCCACTGCTTCAGTAATCTTCTCAATGGATTCATTGTAAACGATGTGAGGAAAGTACACGCGCATCGTTGTAGAGTTCTATAGCAGAAAACACATCGCATTTATACATATACATATATATATATATATAAATATTTATACATATATATATAATCCTTATAATATATACATAATAGGCCTACTACGAATATTATGAATATGATTTTTTATATATTTCCTATATGCATATGAATATTATCATTACGAATATTGTATATATAAAGTGACTGGGCTCCATACTTAAAATGTGCACACAACATGTTACATGTCAAATAACTCTCAGGATATTTATGCATAACTATGTAAATTGTAATTATAAGTATAAATGTAAATGTTCCTTCTGTGGACGTGCGGGGGCAATGGGTTTCGTCAGCACCCTTTCTTGATCCAAGATGTTACCCAATCACTTGCTCTAAATTTTTACAGCGGTGGACCAACGCATTTGACAAACATTGGTTTTGCAAGTGTTCCATGTTCAAGCTGTTTCGGATGGGAGTTAAGATGTCGTTCATAACACTGAGCGATCTCTCACACTCTTCCGTTGATATCACATAGGCCTATGTGTCGACAGCGTTAAGCAGTTGCCCTAATGTCAATACCGTTCAGTTGTTGTAAGTCAATAGATGCGGTTCGGATTAGCATGGCTCATGTTGTCTTATGTTCGTCTCCGTACTGCCTTGCATTTGCCTTGTGCAATATAGTTTTCTTTGTCATAAAATTTCTACTATCATCTCAGTAGATCGGCGAGCCATGCTATTTTTATGGTCTAATATTTTCTTACGCAGTAACTGTTTACTCTTTCCTATATCGTTCGATTGATGCGAAAGTCATGGCAAAATTAAATTAAATGTCCTTTTGCGCAAGTCTTGCTATAAATATAATACCAATTTGCAACTGAATTTCATAAACACTGTGAATTGTGGCGGGCCTCACGGCAACTGAATTTCTCTGGCAAATTAAACTGTCAGTTCTATAGAATTCTTCAAAAAACATTAAACATCAGTTCATACTTTGAACATCTCTAAACATGTGACTGTACCTAATCTTGGCGTTTTAACACTGATCGTAGAGCGTACCTCTCGAAAGCTGATCATTCCATCAAAGTCTTCATCGATCTCCTTGATCATCTCCTTCAGAGTGAGGTGTGTCTGCGGAGACCCGAGTTTCTCCATTATTTGATTCAGTTCCTCGAAATCAATGAATTCGTTGTTGTCGATGTCATATATGAAACACAGAAATAAACGAACTCAAGCACGTTGTGATTTAGAAATCAAATTTGGGTTTAACTTAAATGAAGGAGCTATTTGCACATTAAATTTCTGCAATAAACAGAGTAATCTTTATGTCTAATTAACTTGTAAATAAATGGATAAATTGTTGCATGGATGTATGGGTGACTCGACAAAAGCGCGAACAATATAAACACGCATGTCATAAGCCGACAAAAGCGCGCAGCTCACACGTATTTTAAATTATTTCATTAAGTCAAGTAGCTAAATGGAAGCCGGATTGATGAAACTAATATACCTAAATGGAGGAGAGATTGATGAATTTTTTACCTAAATGGAAGCGTGAGTCACCAATACCAAATAGTGTGTATCATTGTTTTTCTCTTCTAGTTTACAATCGTGAGCGCCTATGTCTTGCGCCCATTTGTCGTTTTTTCGGATTATTCGCGCGCTTATGTCGGCGCCGAATGTATGCTTCAGTATGTATGCAGGGAGAGCTTTTGGGGGAGGTTATGTGGATGGTATGATGTACGCTTAAATGGGGATGAATGGCTTAGATAGATTAATGAAAGGATTGGCGTTGGTGGATATAAGTCAGTGATTGGCTGATAACATGCTCGCTGAGTAATAAGAGAACCGACTTACTGTTTGAACATCTTCTGATAGTGCTGAATCTCCTTCCTCGAGAATTCTTGAAACTCTGTGTAGGAGTTGAAGACCTTCATTGAGGCATTTTCTTCCGATGGTCCACCCTCAGCGCTGACGTTTTGCTGTCGCTCCAGTTTCGCCGCTAATTCCTCCGTTGCTATGATCTTATTACTGCAATTTCAAACCGCTAAATCCTGAAATAAGTATTCGTGGTCGCGCGTTAACAACTTTTATCCTTAAATACGTGTCTGTTCTGTCCCAGAAAGTCAGTTTTTTTACGTTTGTCAAAACACGGAAGCGATGAGAAGGGCTTCCCAAAAAGTGGGTTACTGTTCGACTGGTAGGTGTACCTTTGTTCTTGCTGATACATTTTTGGCCAACGAGCCACAAAAATTATAACCCACCGGTCGCTGTTTTGAGCCCACATTTAATGTCAGCAGTAGCTGGAAGCCCACGTAATAAAATCCGTAGGACTATGGAAGTGAATGTATGTATGTATGTGCGGTGTGGTAGCTTGTGAACCATCATACGTTATATGTAAATATACATACATATACATATATATATATATTTGTGTGTTTATGTATGTATGTATGTATGTATGTATGTATGTATGTCTGCATATATGTATGTATGTATGTATGTATATGTGTATGTATGTATGCATGCATGTATGTATGTATGTATGTATGCATATATGTATGTATATATGTATGTATGTATGTATGTATGTATGTATGTATGTGTATGTAGGTATGTATGCATGCATATGTGCATGTATGTATGTATGTATGTATGTATGTATGTATGTATGTATGTATGTATGTATGTATGTATGTATGTATGTATGCATGCATATATGCTTGTATGTATGTATGTATGTATGTATGTATGTATGTATGTATGTATGCATGTATGTATGTATGTATGTATGTATGTATGTTTGTGTATGTATGTATGTATGCATGCATATATGCATGTATGTATGTATGTATGTATTTATATATATATATATATAATATATGCACACACGCAATATTGGGTTGAGCACGAGACCAAAACCAAGACCAAGACTAAGACCGATACTCTTTTTTGATAAACAATTCAATTTATTAAGACGCTAACACGGAATAACACGCTTAAAATATTAATTTTATTGCTGAAGAGACCAAGACCAAGACCGATGGTCGGAGACCAAGGACAAGACCAAGACCAAGACCGATGAATTCGAGACCAAGACCAAGACCGACCGCAGTTTTCCGGTCTCGAGACCAAGACCGCGGTCACGAGACCACATCCCTGTAACATATAATATGTTATAAATATTATTGACCTAGTCACCTAGATTAAGACTAAGATTTTCTTGGCCCAAAACCGGGCTTTTGCTTTTGTGGGCCCATCTACCTGAAACAACCTTCCTCCATCATTACGGGCTAAAATGATGACTGGAATTTCTCCATCGGCTTCTCACTATTTAAAGACGTTTCTTTCCCAGGGGCTTCTGTGTGGAATAGCCATTCTTCGAGAGGCGCTATATAAATCTAAAGATACGATGCGATCAGTATACTGACAGGAAATAAATAAATTTTATGTTCTGTTCGGCCGCGTATTTGGATACTTTGCGTCTGGTAATATGTGTGCGCGTGTTTGCATGCTTGTGAGTGTGTGAGTACGTTTGTTTGTGGGCCATTGTATGCGTAATATATATATATATATATATATATATATATATATATATATAGTTAAACACGTGACAGGTATTGAGATGTGACAATGCCATGTTTACTGTTTCGTATAGAAGAATTAGGTTGAATTAAGAGCGGATGTCGTAAAGGAGATGAATCGCTTGATAGCTTTTCAAAATCAAACCGAAAAAGCTAGACAAACACTCAAATTTTTATTATGCTCCTTTTTTATTATCATTGTTGGCTCCGTTGTTTTGGGAACAGTTACTTAAATACAATATATATATATATATACATAGATGTCAATTTATTTACATATATAAATATTGTATGCATATAACATAACAATAAATAATTGCACTAATAAATATATTATGCATATATACATACACATACAAATATATTTAAATGCACAGTCATGACAGTATACTGCTGTATATTAATGCACTCATCATATATATATATATATTTATATATATATGTGTGTAAATATGTGCATAAATATGTATGTACGGTCATGATAGGACTATTGAATAGACCCTAGTGTTGTATATATTCACACATACATACATACATATATATATACAAACATATGTAAGTATATGTATGTACATTCATCACGAGGCTATTGCATATAAATATATTTATACATGCATATATATATATATATATCCGCACAGTCATACATTATCTGGGACATGCAGTTGTGTTGAGATGAACTCTTTTCGCAGCATTGGTTGATTCTCTTCATTCCATTGGGAAGGTCTTAAGAGGAAGAGATGCCAATGGTTGCTGCATGTACTGGATATACATCCATATATTATTTTTATAAGCCTATATAGTGGTATTACCTTGCGACGAGACAGGTAAATTACCGGATTCGAATTACCTCTTTTGTTCTGTAAATCTTCTGGTTAATGTATTGTCTGTTTTTTGCTTAATATATTACCTGCGTGTATCATCATTTTATTTCGTTACGATTCATCTGTTTGTCTCTCTGACCACCTGTTTGTGTCTGCCCGTGTCTTTGAATATGCCTGTGTCTCTGTGCGTGTGTTTTTTGCCTGAATGGCTTTGTGTAAGTTTCTGCCTTGATGTATGCTTTCGTCTGCGTGTCGGTCTTTGTCTGTTCGTCTGTCTGTGTGTTTGTCTTTGTATATGTCTGTGTGTGTCTGTTTTACTGGACGTGAAACGCAGCTTCTCTGTCCATCGATCAATACCTGACAATTTATACTGGCGCTACATAAATCGGTTATGCCTGATTTGATGGTTTATGCAGCCGACCATGTCGATGTCAATGATAAGCGATGACCACGCGGCATCTCCCCCGTCACGGATGGCTGCGCCCCTTATCTTCAAGGACGTCTGTGTGACCCTGGCGAAGAACGAAATCCTCAAGAACGTTTCAGGAGTGGCCCACAGAGGTCAGATACTGGCCATCATGGGTCCAAGCGGTCAGTATATGATGCATCTGGGTTCGTTCGCTCAGCCATTCCATTTCTATCACTCACTCACTCGCTCACTTGCTCTTTAGCTCATTAGTTCATTCGATCATTCACTCACTGACTCACTCGCTCTTTAACTTACTTACGCACTCGCTCACTTACTCCTTCATTCACCCACCCACTAATCCACCCATTTCCAATCATCCACTCGTTCACCTCCTAGTTCTGTTGAACCCTGTCCTGATGTGTTTCTGTAGGGGCGGGTAAGTCGACGTTGCTGAATGCCCTGACGGGTCGTGTACCTCCCACAAAGGGTTCAATCACCCTGAATGGGGAAACGGTCAATCGGAGCCTACGAAGGAAGATCTCTTACGTCCAACAACACGATGTCTTCCACTCGAACCTAACCCTTCAGGAAACACTCACGGTAAGACCATCATAAGAAAATGAAATGAACAATTGGTTGGTTGATTGACTGGTTGATTGAATTAATGATCATTGAACTATTGATTTATGGAATATTTACTTAGATGTTTGTTTATTTTTGACTTGATAATTATTACATGTTTTATATTTACTGATTTTTTAAATTTATTTTATTGATTTATTGATTTTTTGACTTGCTTATATATTTATTTACTGTTTTACTAATCGATGGATCGATCGATTGATTGATAGAAGTGCTTTGTATAATATAGTGTCCAATTTGAAACCTCTCCTCATTCATTTGTCCCAACAATTTTGTATATATTTTGACCTAATGACGAGTGTCCATTTCAGTAATAATAATATTAAATTTTTATTTGCATGATGTCGATGTCCATAACAGGCAAAAGATCTCCTTATACCTGCACACATACTGGCTGAATTGCAAACGGAATTAGAGGCCGTTCACACCTTAAATCGCGCTCATCCTAGCCTAGATATAGGAAGTACATATTCTGAGCTGTATGAGATACGCTAGGGCCATAAAATAATCTAATTCCTTCAATGTTCGTTTTCTAAGAGAGAGCCATTTCTAAGCACCCCATACCTATTATTAGTTCCAGACACGATTGAAATGGTTATCATAACTTATGCGTTAGCCGCTCCACATAATGAAACGAATGAGTTTTGTAGCACAAGAGTAACAGTTGACTTTGTGGGTTTCGGTTCTATTCTGTAAATGATGGTTTCGAAAAATACGCTTAAGGGCTGCTTTTGTGGCAAGTCCCTGCCTTTGGAGAATATGCATAGGATTACCATGTGCTCGAGACAAGCTAGAGGAAGTCTTTTCTTCCTTCACAGTTCATCCGTTTTCTTCAAGCTCGGCTTTATTTTTTTACGGCTGCTTCCAGCGTAGGCTAACGATTCTGTAAAATTTTGGTTTTAATCTTTGTTGTCAGTAGTAGTTTCAGTTTAACGACACTGTGTGATGGCAAAGATCATCAGCGTCGACCCCTCCTAAATCCATGCTTGGGACGGGCACTAGTCGATTGCAAGTAATGTCGATGTTTTAGTCTCACTTTTCCAAGGTGAATTTAGTATTACGTCGAGGCTGCATAAATTCAAGTATCAAAACAAGCGAAAATCGTAAAATATTACGATAATATTACGATATTATTGTTTATTACGTTAGCATGTTAAAGGTGTGCAACTTTGCTTGTATTTGAATCTTGGAATCTAGTCAAAAGACTGGTGAATAATCTCACCCGATCAAGTATTATTGTTTATTACGTTAGCATGTTAAAGGTGTGCAACTTTGCTTATATTTGAATCTTGGAATCCAGTCAAACGACTGGTGAATAATCTCACCCGATCAAGTAAATTATTATACCCTTTATATAGCCAATTGCAAACCGCCGGAATAATGAGGAGGTTCATTTTTATGACATCCTCAAATAGTAAATCACCAGAAGCATGCCTGCATAGAGGAGATCACAATTATTGTTCCAGTTTGCTGCGATGTTGAGACTGCCAGATGAAATGTCAAGGGACACAAAGCTGGCTCTAATAACCGAACTCGTTGATGGGCTCGAACTGAAAGGATGTCTTCAAACAGGTATGAGGTCTTTTGTCATCGTACCGGCGCTACAAAAATACTTTACACTAACTAATTAACCAACTGACTAACTAACTGAGTGGTTGACTGACTTACTGGCCGCGTGACTGACTGATTGACTAACTAACTCGCGAACTGAATGATAGACTGAATGCCTGATTTACCAACTAACGGATTAACAAACTAAATAACTGACTGGCTGAATAACTAACTTGACTGATTAATTGACTGCTGGAATTAATAGAATTGCAAATCGTATTTGCATCGCTATCGACTGAATCCCAATGCCGTACTAATAGTAATACTGAGATTTGATGAAATAATATATTGACGTTGGATGTTTGGTTGGCGAGACAGAGATGGGTCGGTTGTCGGGAGGAGAGAGAAAGTGCACCAGCATCGCCTGTGAGATGATCACGAATCCATCTTTTCTATTGCTGGACGTAAGTAGGGAAATGGATGGATGAATGGAAAAAAAATTAGATAAATAAGTAGATGGATGCTTAGATATATGAATGAACGGATATAGGAATGTATTGATGGATGGCTAGTTGGATGGCTGGATGGAAGACAGCTTGGATGGATGAATAGATGGATGAATGGTTTGATAGATGAATAGATGGGATTTTGATGAATAGATGAATATGTGGATGGATGTGTCAACGGACTGCTGGATGATTGGACGGATGGATGTACTGACTGATGAATTAATGTGGTTGCAAAAATGACTGATTGATTGATTGACTGAGTGAGTGTGTATGTTTGAGTGTGAGTGTGTGAGTGAGTGAGCGAGTAGGATCGGAGGATACAATGCTTGATGCATGCATAGATATAAACATGCCTACATACATACATACATACATACATACATACATACATTGACACTCACATACATGAATGCGTACTTGTACAGTAGGCCTACACTCAATCTTGACGTGTGATTAATATAGACCTTTAGGTCAAGATACGATGGAGTTTTCCTGTTGCAGGAGCCGACCAGTGGACTGGACTCTGCGATCGCCAACAGCCTAATGACGACCCTAACGAACTATGTCCAGCGGTCAGATAAGACAGTGGTCACTACTATTCACCAACCGTCCAGTCAGATCTTCCACATGTTCAGCGATTTACTCCTTCTCTTCAATGGAGAGGCAAGACAAACACAATATTTCTATTCGCCCAATATAATATATATATATATATATATATCTAATATACACGAAAAACTATATAACATGCGCACTGTATAATTATATGATATATGATAAAATCTAGTCGTATATTATAAAATACAATACAACTGAAATTTGAGAATGCCTTTCTTGCAACATTTTAATGTTGCCAACCATGAAATAATGACAAGAACATTCATCTACAACATTCATCTGTATATCCAAGGTCTGTGTAGATAGTTAGGGGTTGCAAAGCGGCCAAGGCATCCAGGAGGTGTCGTCAAACAAAGGACTTCATTCCTTATAGGTAAGGAGGAATCGGCCAAGGGATGCAAGAGGTGATGTCAAACAAAGGACTTCGTACGATGCATTCACTTAATTAAAATAAATCTACAATAGGCCTATGATAACAATTAAATTTGATGTCACAAGATATCGTTGAAATTATTGGTGCCCGTCTTAAGCCTATGCGAAAGAGGCGTGTGACACTTGTCATTTTTTTGTATTGATCCATGATACCACATCGTTAGGCTGCTATCATAAGGCCGACGGAAACACCAGCCGCTAGATGTCGCTACTCAGCAAATAGAACAAAGATTTAAAACGATTCAAGTGTCACTTATCTGGCATTTCACGTTCAATCGATAATTTCTTTTAAAGGGATGAGGTCAACAAAATAAAGACAGCAAACGTTTCTGTATTAGGCAACATATCATAAGCTTAATAAAACGCTTCGCTCATTACACACCTTTAAACATGATTTGCCTGGATCTATATATAAGCTAAACCTCCTTATTAACTGTGGCGTCAAGGGTCCAAATTACCGCGGTGAGTCTCAGTTTTCGAAATAAGCGAAGATACATACAAAAGACTTGAATGACTTACTTGTAAAACCACACAGAGTGGACAGTCATTCCAGATGATTACGATGGAAATCCGAAAAAGTATTTTCTGGTGGTAGTAACGGAGGAGGTCTACGATTATCATTTTTTTTATCACGAAAGAGTCGTTTAAAAGCAACTAAATGTGGATTATCAAAATCTAAACTGTTTGAATGGGTTTCACGGCTGTTAGTAACTCATGTGCCGGTTGGTTATTTGCAGTTTAACGACACTGTGTGGTAGCAAGGACCCTTATCGTGACTCTAAGTCCCAAGCCTGGATAAAGAAGGAGGGCGACCCTCTTCTTTATCCAGGCTTGGGACTGGCACTCGAACGCTGGTGGTTATAGTTGAATACGCTACTTCAAATGCTAGAATTAATTATTGGTTACCAATTATATTGATAATCCTACTGTGCGGCGAAGATTAGACTCAGTAGAAATGGAACAAAATATATAAAAATGCTCCTAAAAATACCGTTTGGCCTAGATCCATCAAGTTTTTCAACGAATTATGTGTGTGTGATCTCATACCATTCTTGCGAAAAATTTGCCAACCGAAATACTATATAACAATACCGACGACATAAGACACCTTTTAAACAGTTGAAACACAATCTATAGATATATCTAGTCACCTCAATTTATACCATCATTGTAGCTTCCAATCGTTACAGAAACAGACAATTCTGAACTGAGCAACAAATGTCACGAGTGCACAAATGACAATTACACGTGGTGATGGTTCTAAAGCTGATAACTTAGTACATGAGGCATACACAATTCCTTCCTTTAAGGTTGATAAGAAAGTCCGTCTATGCAGATATTTTTGCAGCTATGCCGTTAAAAATGTTTTCTCTGGGATATCGGAAAATGAAAACCAAGAGCATAAGAAGTTTGTTGCTTTTGAATGGTGTCTTTCGGACGTCGTGAATTTATTTTCACTGTGAGCCCTACTGAATATGATTAGAATTATTGTCGTCAACGGCCATTGGTGTCATTATCATACGACGACGTTAAACCTTGGAGTAATAATGATAATAATTCATAAAGTCAATTATAAAAACTAACGAGCTATAGTCATACGGATCAGAAACATGAACTATAAGTAAGGAAGACGTCAAAAGATTGGAGGCCTTTGAGATGTGGATATGGCGAAGGATAGAGAGAGTCAGATGGATGGAACGCAGGACAAATGAAGAGATACTACAAACGGTTGACATATAAACGGAAAAGATCCCTGGTATGAATAATCAGAGGTCGACAGCGAGAGAATGGTTGGGTCACTTAGTGACGGATGACTCACTCCTTGGAATTAGGATTAATGGGACAAACGGAGAGGAAGAGACAAGAAGAAGAACAAGAATGATGTAATGACACTGGATGATGAAGGAGGGTTACAAAAAAGCTAAAGAAGATAGATCCATTAAATGTGACGACCGGCGATAAAGCGACGCTATAACAGCGTGACACGTTCGACACCTTTTTAAAGTTTTCTCCAAGCCATATAAAGACCACGAGTCTAAGGACGCTGGTATGTCTTCTCGTTGTCTCTAACCTATGCTTTGACTTTTTCAGCGCCTCGATGCTTTCTTTGTCTCTCCGATATGCCACAAGCATTGACCCTCTCGTTTTTCAGAACGTACCAACTGTGTAGGCTTTTAATTCTTCAGGGCTCAGTAGTTGAACCTCTAGTAAAAGAAAGAGCGGACACAGCTCATAAACATCTTTTTGAACGACATAATTACAGAATCACATAGGCTCTTTAGTTAATTCTAACCTAGCCAAATCTAGTATCAACCACATGCCACTTGACCTGATGTCCATTTAATTAATACTTCATTTTGGTGTGCCATCGATTAATACTTAGTTCGTGGCGCATTAGAAGTTGTTTAATTGAAGTAATTAAGTAGAATTGCAATTAAGACACTTTCACCTTGTTCTCCTCAGGTTGCTTACTTTGGACCTGGAAACCAAGTCACGAATTTCTTTGCTAAGATTGACCTGCCCTGCGATCCTCTTTACAACCCAGCCGACTTCATGCGTAAGTTCAAATTAGTCTGATATTCTGCCATTACTTATCACTCTTATTATCCTCTTTATCCTCACCATTACCGTCAGTATCACCATCACCACCACCACCCGACCACCACCACCACAACCCCCCACCACCACTACCACCCCCACCAACCTATCCCACCACCACCACCACCACCATCATCATCATCGTCGTCGTCTTCGTCATCGTCATTATCATTATCATTATCGTGTGACCATTATTAATCCATTCAATATTAATAATAAGATTTTTAATTATACAAATATGACCTAATATCTATTGTTACACGCCTGAGGTTCTACAGAGGTCATTAAAACCATAGCAGTACAGTCATCTCATCATCACTACCATCCCGTAGTTGCTGTTGTCGCCGTCGTTATCAGTAGGCTACTATTTACTTGCAGTGGAGCAAGTAAAGGCAGGACAGGAGACAGTGGAGCGAATCATTAGGACTGCTTACGAACTCAGGTGGATAGCAACAATTACTTTACTATTTATTCATTTTAACTACGACTGTAGTTATTGCAAGCGCAATTGTGATCGGTATCGCGAGAACTTATACGTCACACGCTTTTGAGAAGCGCTTGAAACTCATAAAATTGCCCTCATAATGATTTTGCACGATGTCTAGATGAGATTTTGCATATTCATTAAATAAGGTTTTGCGTATTCATTCAATAGTAATTTGCATATCCATTCAACAGGAGTTTATTTGCACGTCTACTTACTGAGAATTGATATTCATTGGCTAAGAATAATTGGCAAATTGACTGAATAAGAATATTCACGTTCATTGTATTATAATTCCAATCTCATCACACTGAATTTTGCTCGTTAGATGCAATCGAAATATGCAAATGACATATTACATTTATTCATGATATATTAGAGTTGCATATTCATTAGACGATTCTTTGCATATTCATTAACGGATTTTCATTTTTTTCAGACAAGTTTCTTCATTGCTGGTTATTATTAGTAAGATAGAATCGCATCATTTTATTGTTTTCACATTTTAAACAGACGTCGATACTATTTTAATAATAAAAAATTCACTGACAGTTCAATTGGAAAATTATGTAGGGAAAGCGATGACTGGCCTGTTGAGCTGAAGGAAAATTCCGGAATGCAGTTGAATTCCCAAAGGCCTTCCAGGCAACAGACTGGTATGTGAAGTCCGTCGTTTTTTTTTAATGTAATCGGAGAATCAGTCTTAATAAAGGATGACCGAATCTAAGTCATGTTCGTTTTACACTGCGCTTTTGAACAGAAAACCGGTCGCTAGCTGAATGAAATCATAAATTTATAGTAGGCGATTTTCAACTGGTTAAAAATCGTCATTGCCGTGTTGGAATAGTGCCACTCCAGGGTTTGGATAAAGAAGGAGGGCGATACTAATCATTTGTGATATGATACATTATCATTTCTCAGAGATAAAACGAAAACCAATCGCTCGAATACGGTTGCACTGTTAGAGCCTTGCAATGTCACAATAACGGTGACATACGTTTGAAATGATTACACACCGGTTTTAAGCTGGTTGTTTGACCTATATAAAAGAGGCAAATTCGATTTCAACTTACGTTGGCTTGGTTCTCTTTGGACCCCTCACTATTGCACCGCGTACATTTCGTGAACCCCTCCCCATGCGTACGTACATTTGAGCTCTACCCCCCCACTGCAAAGGTTAAATAGCTAAAATATCTATAAGACATTGATTTTACCACAGGTCATTTATTTTTGTATCATATTTAGCAGATTAAATTTGTTAACAGTTATGAAGAATTAAAATACTAACAACACTTGCATTTGAAACCGTTTTAATGCTACATAAAATTGATTAAGCAGGAGTATAGTCTGTGATTAGATTTACAGTTCTGATTTTCATATTCTATATTATGGACGTCATAATTAGACAATTATATTTGCGTACGTACATATTTTCGGGACCCCCTCCTCCACCATACGCACCCGTACGCAAAATGGCCGAAATTTGAAACCCCCCTCCCCTCCTGCGTACGTAATATGTGGACATCCTCTTAACTGAAACTGCTACTCTTTCGTTTCTCCCATTCTGGCCAAGAATGATCCCTAAGCAATAAGCCACCTTGAAAAGAGAATTGGCGGATGCTATGTTAATTACAGATTCGTTTAATCGTTGCATCAAATTCCACCACTGCTTGCTGTTAAGCAGTGCCAGTCCCAAGCCTGGATACAGGAGGAGAGTGACGCTAATGATCAAGTTATCACAGTGTCGTTAAACTGCAACTACCATCCCAATTGGGCAGAAGCCGTCCGAGTCCGAGTTACCAAGAGTTGAGGTCGGTCTAAAGAACGAAGAGGGCGACGAAAAGATAAGGTCACATGACCCACAATCGCTCTGGGAGTAAAGAGATGAACCTTAAACGGAAGGCGGAAGCCAGTGTGAATGCTCGGTCATGAAGGCCAAGATACTAGAAGCGAGGAGGACTACGGCCAGTCAGACGAGCAGCTGCATCTAGCACCGATTGAAGAGGTAACAGGCAACATGTTGGAAGGCCAATTAAAACGAGTTACAGTAATCTACGCACGAGCAAATAGAGGCGTGAACCATAGAGATGAAAGCGGAAGAGGGAACGATCGCATGACAGCTCGAAGTCATCGCAGGTGGTAGAAAGTAGATCGAGATAGATTGGAGATGTGTTCAGCAAACGAAAGAGTGTTGTCAATGGTGACACCCATGTCACGAGCACTAGTGGAGAAGGTGAACAATGGGAACCGTCATGGTCGAGTTTAGGTAGGTCATGGTCGAGCTTAAGAAGCTGGTGATGAGTGCCAACCCAGCTCAGCTGAATTTTTGTAGAATTGAGAGAGAGACAGAGAGAGAGAGAGAAAGAGAGAGAGAGAGAGAGAGAGAGAGAGACAGAGAGAGAGACAGAGAGAGAGACAGAGAGAGAGACAGAGACAGAGACAGAGACAGAGACAGAGACAGAGACAGAGACAGAGACAGACAGAGACAGAGAGACAGAGACAGAGACAGAGACAGAGAGACAGAGAGAGAGAGGAGAGACAGACAGAGAGAGGCGATACTAGTATAAAATAATCACATGCATGAATTGATTTTCTATAAATTCGACGTCAACGAAAGCCAATAGAGTTGCTTAAATGGAAAATATAATAGCTTAGTTATGTCTAGAAATTCGCGTTCAATCACACATACTGCTTTTGTCCAATTTATGAAATAAGGAAATGGTAAATACAGAAGTCCTTAAACAATAGGAGCGTTTGCCATTAAGACACCTATAAATCGGTTCATCTACTGCTATAAAAGCAAACTGACACACAAAATGGCTGTCTTTAACGAAATCGCGCTAATCTGTAAGAAATTTTAATTATTGGGAAGAAATTGCTATATTAACTACTAAACAACTCACGCGGATCTCTTATTCTCAGACATGTCGATTATGACAAAAAAATTGGTCTCTAAATGTCAACATTGTGGAATTAATAATAGCATGGTTGCCAATCACTACGTGTGATGAGATGACTATGAGCACTGCAAACAGTCATTAAAGCTCTAGTATATTAAGAACCAAGAGTATTAACAGAACCAAGAGATTTCTTGATCTCGTTTATGAACAAATGTGGTGAAACATGCAACTATGTATTAATGTAATTAAGATTAATTTGTTTAAAGATACAAGAAAGTTTTTTTATTACTTGGGCAGTTTTCCAATGGCTATAAAATGTACCACTACTTGATCTATGGAACAGACGTAACTCCAGAAAGAGGCTACTTCACACCAAAGGGCCGACCACAGAGAATGCTCGGTTTTTGCATACTGTACGGATCAATAGAACCAAAATAATCCATTATATGTTATAGAGTTGTAATAAGCATTAAAATTAAATGAGTGGGAATTAAAAATGACATCAAGAGCAAACAGAGGGATTGTTAAACGCCAGATTACTACCAATAGTAGCACGTGCCGTTTAGACACCTTATAATTGGTTCATGTATTGCTATAAAAGCAGATGATTTACAGGATGGTTGAATGTCTAATATAATGCTGTCTCGGCAACCAGTCATGCAGAAATGGAACAATACAAAAGAAAGAAAGAAAGCAGAAAGACTAAAGAAAGACAATATAAAGATAAAGGATTAAAACTATATATGAAATCGAACTGAAATGTAACAAATTCTGAAGATGTCAACAGCCTGTGTTGCTATAAGATGTCGTTAAACTGTTGAATAATAATAATGGCTGGAATGCAACTTCATCCGTCTAAGTAAAACAGAACATGATTCAAAGGTGTCTAAGCGGCACAATAAGGAAAATGTACGGATGTTATTTAAATTTTGCTGCTACTCGTACCCTAGTAGTGGGAGTCGCAAGTCTAGTGATTCAATGAGGGTGACGTTTATCACCATTTTGTCGTTAAACAGCAACCAACCTGAGGCTTTGTGTTTCACATGCATATGCTCGCTTTATTTCGCCACCGCTTTTTCTCCCAGTTGCCAGTTCAACGCAAAAGGGAGGAGGGAACTTTAATCAAATTCGTTTTGTAACATCGTTATTAATCAGACAACAAGGCTCACAAACAAGATTTAGTTCCATGTTGCGATTAGCTGACGTTCAGTCACCGTTAGCGGCCGTTGGATCCACAATATGTATGCCCGCTCACATATTACCTAAAAACTACCATTACAAAGTGTTAATTCTCAAATATTATAATATTGCTCGCAGTCATTCATTAGCCAAATATGAAATTACTTAAAATAATGATGTCCATATTTATAATGACGCCAAGATATCGATGAAACAGGCAATTATTATAATTAGCTTGGACACCCGAAAATTAGTTTCTCCGGTTGCTATTATCAGCATTTGATTTGCGCAACAATTGGCTGAGTTATCATAACTAGCACTTAACTTTCACGATAGTTTGCAGTTAACTCCTCCACTGCAGGAACTCAGGCCGTGCCAGTCCCAAGCCCGGATGAAGGAGGAGGGCGACGCTACTGATCTTTGTTATCACACAGTGTCGTTAAACTGCGACTAACAGTTCTTGGTGCACTTCCACTCAGCCCATGTTCCCGCAAGTTGTCGTTAAACTCCAATCGCTAGGGAAACTCCTCCACAGTTCGCACTCCGACATTGCCAGTCCCAAGACTCGATAAAGAAGGAGGGCAACGTTGATGATCATTGTCACGAAACAACGTCGCTAAATAGCAACTAACCAAACCATCGCCACTGACGCAGATCGTCTGTGACTATCGTTATTATTAAATCGAAAGTTAAGCTTGCCAAATTGAAAGCGCTAATTAAAATTTACGTTCAAGACTTCTCTATGCTGCATTTTAAAGTGAGAAATGAAAACACCGCTGCTGCTGCATTTGGGTGGCAACTTCAAGCCTGGATAAAATAAAATTAAAATAATTAAATCGTACGCTGCGGCAAAAACTGCTGAAGCATTTTCAAAATCAATGATCTTTTATCCCATAAAATGTTGTCAAAATTGTTTAAATGGTTAAGAAATAATTTGAAAAATTAAGACAATTCCTTTTCATGTAACATTTAAATAAAGAATTAGCCAACTGCTCTATAAAGATACCGTTAAGCTAAGCGAAATGTTACGATGCGTTTAGACACGCTTGAAAACCGTTGCTCTTTCTGTTATTAAAGTCTCATTTCACGCTTGTAATAATAGCTTGAAGACAAAATTACATAAGAAATACACGTCGAATGAACGAGTGAATAAATGAATGAATGAAAAAAGGCAAAAATATTTTGTTTGAAATGCTGAACATGATAAGGACAATGAAAGATTGAATGATCATGTTCAGGGTTCGATAACCCGGATGACGAATTGCAGCGTTCCCTAGCAGCGCAGCCAACATGGCCGACCGGATTTTCAACCCAGTATATGGAGCTGACAAAGAGGTCATTCAGAAGGTCAAGGGATCGCTATCTGTCCATCTCCATCATACTCCAGGTCCTCTTCATATCCACATTCGCTGGACTCGAGTGGTTCCAGATTGGGTACAGCGAGGAAACGGCTCGGGACAAACTCGGAGCGGTCAGTATTTATAAGAGACCAAGCCCTGGTTATATAATGGAGTTTTAATTCTGTTCTATTGGTTTAAATCACAGTATATCTGTTCATATAGGTTTCTGTCTCGTAGTCCATCCATCCGTCCATTAATCCATTAATCCATTAATCCAATCATTCATCCATTCATCCATACATCCATTCAACTATCCATCCATATCCATTTTATCATCTATCTATTCACTCTTCTAACCAATCATCCATCCATCCATCCATCCATCCACCCATCCATACATACATACATACATACATACATACATACATACATACATACATACATACATACATACATACAATCATACATACATACATACATACATACATACATACATACATACATACATACAATCATACATACATACATACATACATACATACATACATACATACATACATACAATCATACATACATACATACATACATACATACATACATACATACATACATACATACATACATACATACATACATACAATCATACATACATACATACATACATACATACATCCATACATACATATATACATACATACATACACACATACATACATACAATCATACATACATACATACATACATACAATCATACATACATACATACATACATACATACATAAATACATACAATCATACATACATACATACATACATACATACATACATACATACATACATACATACATACATACATACATACATACATACATACATACATACATACATACATACATACATACATACATACATACATACATACATACATACATACATACATACATACATACATACACCCATTGTCTTTTTGTCTATTTGTCGATCTTGGCTTTTGATCTGCTCCTCCTTCTATCCATATTTTTCATCCACTTAACATTAATTTATGTCTGTTTGTTTGTCCGACTGCCTGTCTCTGTGATTGTCTCCATGACCTTCTCCCTGACTGTCTCTATAATTGTCTCTGTGATTGTCTCTGTGATTGTCTCTGTGATTGTCTCTGTGACTGTCTCTTTGTGTGTTTTTTTCAGTTGTATTTCACTTGTTCCTTCCTTGGATTCTTCCCAATGCTCTATTCAGCCTACTCAGGTAACACAGCGTCACTCTACATTCTCTAGCATTCAGTTACATATATAGCATCACAATTATGCCACGTAGGCTAATCATTGCTGTATATTAAATTGACGTCGATGATGATGATGATGATGATGATGATGATGATGATGATGACAACCACGATGATGATGATGACGACAACTACGATGATAAGGTAATTGACGGACTGACTTTCTGCCTAAATGAATGAGCGAAGGAATCGTCCAATCAACCAATCATCAATCTGTTGAGTTGATTGATTGATTGATTGATTTTCATCCTAGTGATCGATGACGCTGGGATTTTCCTTCGCGAGCGATCGGCCGGTATGTATCGCTTGAGCGCCTACTACCTAGCAACGATTACCTCTGAGGTTCCAGCGATCGTTTTCTTGGTAATGGGTTTTGTCGTTGTGCTCTACTGGATGGTTGGACTGACTCCGAAAGCCTTCAACTTCATCGTCTTTGTGATTGTTCTTCTAATACACTCTTTCACTTCACAGGTAATCAAACCATTAACAATACAATACGATCATATGATACATTTACCGATGTATCTATCAGTCATTTCATCCATCCATCCATCCATTGATCAATCTATCCATCTATCTAAATGTCAGATATTTCATCCATCCATCCATCCATCCATCCATCCATCCATCCATCCATCCATCCATCCATCCATCCATCCATCCATCCATCCATCCATCCATCCATCCATCCATCCATCCATCCATCCATCCATCCATCCATCCATCCATCCATCCATCCATCCATCCATCCATCCATCCATCCATCCATCCATCCATCCATCCATCCATCCATCCATCCATCCATCCATCCATCCATCCATCCATCCATCCATCCATCCATCCATCCATCCATCCATCCATCCATCCATCCATCCATCCATCCATCCATCCATCCATCCATCCATCCATCCATCCATCCATCCATCCATCCATCCATCCATCCATCCATCCATCCATCCATCCATCCATCCATCCATCCATCCATCCATCCATCCATCCATCCATCCATCCATCCATTGATCAATTTATCCATCCATCCATCCATCCATCCATCCATCCATCCATCCATCCATCCATCCATCCATCCATCCATCCATCCATCCATCCATCCATCCATCCATCCATCCATTGATCAATTTATCCATCCATCCATCCATCCATCCATCCATCCATCCATCCATCCATCCATCCATCCATCCATCCATCCATCCATCCATCCATCCATCCATCCATCCATCCATTGATCAATTTATCCATCTATCTAGATGTCAGATATTTCATCCATCCATCCATCCATTTATACATTGATCTGTCTAGCTATCTATCTTAGTTTCTGCCGGCCTGCCCCACTGTCCGTCTCCCTGACATACTGGCTGTCTGTCTGTCTATTCTTCAATCTATCTGTCCGTTTATCGTTTACTTCTAATAAAACACGACACAAAATAACACAATACAATACGATGCCAAACAATGCAAAGCAATACAATGAATCACAGGCAATTGATTCTACATCACATAATTCGTTTCTGGTTTCCATTGTTTCACTGCAGAGCATCGGGATGTTGTTGGGAACAGCCGTCAGAAACCGAACCGTTGTCATTACCTTCGTCCAGTGTTTCTTCCTCGGCTGTCTACTCGCAGGTGACCTCATGGAATGGCTTTCTTTGCATTGTATTGTCTTGTACGGTAATGTACTCACATTTTCACACATAGGTCTTCCACTCGTGGTTTTCTCGTTGTTCCTCGTATGCGCTCTGCTGCGGTTCAATCCAGGAGCATTGCCTATGTTGGCTCCTCAGCTTGGAACTGCCTTCCACATCGCTCGTGAATAAACTGATGCCCTGCGCTTAGCTTTAAAGTGGCGCCTTATAAATTTGGAGATTACGATTACGATTCCATTTTTCAAATTGAAATATGCGTTGTACTCTATAATGTTTTGTAATGTATTTATTATTTATTGTGTTCTTCTGTATAGTATTTCATTTGCATTGTATTGCATTGTGTCACGTGTTCTTTGCATGGCTTTGTAACACATTCTGTTATATATAATGATGTACTGTATTGTATTGCATTGCATTGTATTGTATTATATTGTATTGTATTATAGTGTATTGTGTTGTATTTTATTGTATTTTCTCATCTCTTTTGATTTGTCGTATTGTAACCAGAGCCTTCTCTTGGCACAAGCGACATAGTCAGCCCCCAAGACGCCAAATTTTAGGGAAAATGATGCTTTACGGGAGTAATATTTTATGATAATACAAAGAAGCAACTCCAAAATTAGTTATTCAAAGATCGTTTAAGGCTAATTCCCTCCCTATTCCCTCCCTATTTCCTCCATATTTCCTCCCTATTCCCTCCCTATTCCTTCCCTATTTCCTCCCTATTTCCTCCCCATTCCCTCCCTATTCCTTCCCTATTTCCTCCCTATTTCCTCCCTATTTCCTCCCTATTTCCTCCCTATTTCCTCCCTATTTCCTCCCCATTTCCTCCATATTTCCTCCCTATTCCTTCCCTATTCCTTCCCTATTTCCTCCCTATTTCCTCCCTATTTCCTCCCTATTTCCTCCCTATTTCCTCCCTATTTCCTCCCTATTTCCTCCCCATTTCCTCCCCATTTCCTCCCTATTTCCTCCCTATTTCCTCCCTATTTCCTCCCTATTTCCTCCCTATTTCCTCCCTATTTCCTCCCTATTTCCTCCCTATTTCCTCCCTATTTCCTCCCTATTTCCTCCCTATTCCCTCCCTATTTCCTCCCTATTTCCTCCCTATTTCCTTCCTATTTCCTCCCTATTTCCTCCCTATTCCCTCCCTATTTCCTCCCTAGCAATTTTCCTATTCGTATGTCTTTATTTGTGCTAAAAATGCCTTTTTATATGCTCCTCCTTGCAGTGTGTGCCTGGTCTCATATTTCTCGCATATTACTGTACATGCAACGGGGGTGGATGGTGGGGTGGGGAGCTCTTATAGATGACTACTTTGGCTAAAATTACCCGAGGACTGCTCTGATTGTTACCCTGGTTACTTTAAATTTCGATTAATTCTCATCTTGAAATTAATAAAATTTATATTTCAGGCATATTACAGACGAACAAACAAACTGGCATGCAAATGGACAGACAGACAGACACTTAGAAGGCTCTACGGACAGATAGGTGGAGATACATAGGCCTACTAAGGGAGTGACTGACAGGCCTACGCAGAGAAATACAAAAGAAAAAACAAAGACATAGATTTACAGGCACCTAGCTATAGACGCAAACACAGACAGACACATACAAAGCTATACAGACAGACAAACTGATTGACATATAGACGGTGTCATTGTGTGTGTGTGTGTGTGTGTGTGTGTGTGTGTGTGTGTGTGTGTGTGTGTGTGTGTAACGTTGTGCGTGTTTTTTACAGGGGGCTTCTATAACACCCATGTCCATTACTGGTTCAAGTGGATTCGCTATCTTTCCTTCATCACTTACTCCTATTCCGCTTTCGTTGTCATCGAGTATGAAATGGGAGCCGAACTTCTGTACGTACTAAACACATCCGCTCAGATATTATGTCCCAAAGAACCCTTTGGAATTTACAATCAATTCAATTCGATTTATTTGGTAACCAAAAACACAAGAAAACTATTAAATATATTATGATATAGTGTATTGTAATCTTTTAACTTTTACTTTACAATGAGATCTCATCTTGAAATTAATGTAATTAAAATTCTATTCTAAAAACGGACTGCAGATTAAAAACGCACAGACATGCATACCGAATGACAGACAGACAGACAGACAGACGCAAACACACACGTGGATGCAGAGAGATATACGGACGGATATATAGGCGGAGAGTTAGACAAAAGGAGGGACTAACAGGGCTACGCAGAGAAATACAGAAGCAGAAACACAGAGAGGGATAAACAGACGCCTATAGCCATAGACACAAATACAGACAGATATAGGAAAGAAGTAACACGTGATGAGAGGGATAATAGGAAAGGCAGAAACCCCTAAGAGACCGATGAGTCTCGACAACTCAGCCTATGCCAATTTTAACTTCTCAGTAAGCAGTAGGTTCAGAAAATGCAAACATTATCTTAACTAGTTGACTAATATTGTTAACTAATACTAATACTAATTAGTTAACTAATACTGTCTGTGTACATACTATAGTTATCGAAAAAGGTAGTTAATAGGTGCTAATTAAAAAATTATCCTTGTGTTTAAAGAGTAGAATATTGCTGGGTATATGACTTTCAATTGGTGTCATATTCCAAATGATTGGTTCTATAGATTATATATTTAATTGATGCATAAATATTCACACATATCATACATTACCTTCACAAACGCATAGATTGCTATGCGTTTATGCATAGGCCACATAACCATATGCATGATAGCCTACTATTATTTGAGTGATGATGCGGCTGCCGCAATAAGCATTACTCTGTCAGCTATTTCTATTTGAATTATTTATGTCAAGTGCTGGGCTCTGATGTTGTTGGCAAGTGTTATATATATATATACAACATATATTTATATATATTGTTAGTTAGTTCTTTATTGGTCCTAATTAGTTAACTATGGGTATGGGTCTTTATGAGTAAGTTTGTATGTCTTGATGATGCTGATGAAGATATTCCTGTATGTAGAGCAACGTCTTTACTCTCCTACTAACATTGTGTTTTTCTTCGAATTCCCAAGGTGCAATCCACCTTCTTCGACAATATATCCGATCCCGTGCGCGCAAAACGAAACGACACATTTTCCCGGAGCTCTAATCCTACAGAGCGAGAATCTGCAAGTCTATCCAATCTACGCGAGTGTCCTCATTCTTCTCGGAGTCACCATCGTCTGTCGAGTTCTTACCTATTTCGTTCTGAGATACTACAGAAGACCGATAGCCTAGACGCGTAGGCATACGAACTCAGTAGATATGTATGCGCTATAAAATCAGAGTCACAAACAAGGGAATAGTGACCCAGCTTCAAGATGTTGACCAATCAGATATCAGCTTCTCTTTGAAGTGATCAATCACGTGCGATCTGTTGCTTGGATACAACCAATCAGACTGTAGCTTCTTAGTTTTGAGTAATTCGTAGACCGCGGTTGCAAGATCACCTAGAAAAGCGAGAGTTTGGATATTTTAAAATACGATCTCGTCCTCGCTATGTTTAGGTCAATTTTGAATCATCCCGCAGTAGGTTACTATAGCTAGCTCATAGTCTTGTGTTGTTGCTTACTTATTATATTAGACGTGTAAGGTAATGGGCGCCTTGCATGGCTGCCGACAGTAAAATTCGATTTCTGTAATAACTTAATTGTCATCATTCTTTCATACTCTACTTGTGATCATCCTTGGGTTCGTCAGTATGAAATAGAACAATAACTATTATCATTAGTATTGATACTAATGATACTAAATGATACTAAAGGAGCCAAGGACCATAGTATATAAAATCCTTAGTATTGTTGGTTATAACACATGCTCTGCGGAGTACGGATCAGTCCAGAATAAGTAAAGCACTTAGGCCCTAATACTGAACAGTCTGTCTTCTAAATCTTTACGTAAAAGATTTCATCACTCGCTTTGTGACGTGCCTGACGAAACCAATGAATTAGGAGACTATGACTATTAATTCTAACCAATATTAGGCATAATATTAACTTGTAAAATTATTCATTGATGTCTTTATTTATCTGTTCACCTCTTGAGACTTTTGACCAACTTTCAACCTGATTTGGCAAACAAGCATTTCAGAAATCTGGCAATCCTATTATAGAGAATTAATTTTTTTCGCTATAATATTTCGATTTGCGAGGCTCATTGATTGTTTTGCGCTGATTATACGACAAAAAATTCTAGGCTTCATGCTTTTTTTGTTGTTGATAATGCCGCATATTAGTCAATATAGTGTGCTTAGATTTAATTAACCTAAAATGAGCGTCAATTCCACTCACTATAGAAAGATGATCAACGTTGCCCTGTTCATTCTGTACGCTTGAGACTTGCACTACGACACAGAGTAGAAACGAAGTTAGGAGTGATTATAATGACTAAATAAACAATCATTAGCAAAGCATGACGTCATTTAACTTTATTACGATCATAAATGGGGCCATGTACCACAAGCAAAAGTTATTATTATCTAATGTATCAAGTTCACACGAACGTTTTGCTAGTTCTCTAGAATTAGAGGTCAAAGGAGGTTGATTGGATTTGATGCTTAGGAGAGAGTTTACGGCATATTCTCCCTAACCCCAAGATTTTTTGGTAAATACAAAGTAATAATAATAATTTTTTTGACGATGCCATCACGATCAAGCAAAGGTGGTACTATTCAAAGCGGAAAGCCACCGGCTACATCATGCATACAGTAGGTTAATTAATGCAAGTTTATTCAACGAACTTGCAGATTAAGCTGAGTGGAGTTTACTGCCGGATTTCATTCGCAAATTGTCGACACCATCGCTCTTCAAAACCAACCTTGAAACTTATTTGGTCACGATTTGTAATGATTAGACCTTCCTGTCTGCCTTCCTTGTCATTTGAAATCAGACATGATGCCGATACTGAACATATCTGCCTGTCCAAATGACATGAATTGTCAACGTTTCCAGAATTTAATATCTGCATGTTGGCCATAGACCCATGGAGTCTACAAAAGAGCGAGAACTGAGTTGTCGTTACGTGTAATGGTCATCTTCCAAGTACTAACCTGGCTCAGTGTAGATAAGTTACCTTCTTATGTGTGTACGCATACCATAATCGGATTCACATATCCAAATCGAACCACGTCTCTGGAACGATCGGCCTCCTGAATATTTCAACTTCACTATCAATCACCCACCATCATCTACCTCAGGGTCTTATATTCCTCACCCCTCAGACATTCCACTCTAAATTAAAGTCTTACCTTCTCAAGTACTCTTATCCAGATTCATCTGATCGTCCACCTTCTAATTCTCGAGCCAAACAGCTAATCAGCATCCTCTGACCCTCTAGAAACTGGAATTGGACCTCCCTCGCATTAATTCTTCGGACAACCTCTGCGACTTGTCGCATTGCTCGTGAATAAACTGGTACCCTGATCTTGACTTTCGAGTGGCGCTTTGGAAGCTTGGAGATTACGATTAGGATCTACAAGGGACATTGTTGGAATGATTCCTGATGCATGGTCCATCGGATTTTGACCTGGCTTACCCACTTACCCACCGACACTTAATCTCGCGACATTTAATCGCACGACCCTTAATCGCGCTGAATAAAACTTGGTTGAACTGAGCTTGATTCACTTAGATCTGTGCATATATATTCTAGAAGTTTAGCACCTAAACTGAAACGCTCTCTCATTATCACCCTTAGGCGAGTTTTCCCGCTTCCATTGAAACCGCATTCTTATCATCAATACGGCTCCTAATTAACATATTTTTTTGTCACCACATAAATCAATAATGATGCAAACTATTTGTAATCTGAGATTACGTGTCACGTGATTAAATGTCATGCATGAAACCGCTGAAAGAGTAACCAGCGGTGGGTCAACGCACAAGCGTGGAACCAAAAACCGGAGTTCCGTCGATAGCTGACAGATGGCATGGATGTTCAGAGTATCTGGGCCGACAGAGGTAGGCCCGCCGAGAGGAGCAGGGGCAATTGATGATTGGGTGACCCGGACCGGGCCTGCAATCAACTTTTGAAATGTAAAATACTCAATTTTTTATACAATTCTAAGATTTATCCCTATTTAAATGTAATATTACAGACACTTAACTACAATCAGTTCAAACTCCAGCCATCTAAATATTACCTTATTTTCCATTTCTTTGCTGTGGAATTCGCCAATTTTCGTCTAAAAAGAACCTTCTTCTGCTAAATTTAGCGTTGTGCGCTTTTAGGCATGACTATAAAGTAAACAAATGTAATTTTGTTTGTAACGATGGAATATAAGCACAAATCTGGAGCACATGAACGAGGAGAAAAGCCAACTATTTGAAAAGGCAAAGCTCGGTAGTCGCAAATCATTTCATTATGGAATTTCAAAGAAGACAAATCGGAGCCCTTAATCACTTATACCTTGGTTGATGCTGAGGATTTAAGCGGCCATGAATATAACCGAATGGACGAAAATGAAGTTAGTGGTCGCATCATACATGTAATTCCAAAATGATGACAGTATGAATAAAATTGATGAAAATTTTGATATTACAGAAACCCTAGAAAGACCTGGATTTGATGTTAGCACTCTGCCTCCTGAGTTCATACACATACAAGCGATAGAAACTGTTGGCTCTTACGAGATGGTCCACCTATAGACATCCGGACTGTGTCCATGCGATGGAAAGAGATCCTTAGTTGCAGCGTCGGATTTACAACTAGGCCAACAAGGTGCTGGCCTAGAAGCGGAAAAAATAAGATTTCTTTAGGCCCAAATATAAGAAGTAAATTATATGAAGCCAGTGGACTAAGAAAGAAATGTTTAATCATCGTGTTATACTGTCATTAAAGTTTAAGCTAACACACTAAGTTAATGCTATTTATTTATTTTCACATATTTAATTGTTTAAGGAAACAGACTGGTAGTGCTGGTTTCTCTTCCTACGATAATGTCTGTTAATATTTTAAAAATTAAATTCGCAATTTCAATTATGGGAGTAGAGGCATAGAAATCTTGGCCTAGGTGCGGTAAATTGCTAAATCCATCCATGGTTAGTTGCACGGTAAAGTGCAACTAATGATTAATTGGTTAGAGCGATCGGCCCTAAGCGCTCAGTGTGCGCTGAGTGAGCGGGTTCGACTCTCGTCCGAGGCGTCACTGTGTAGCAGTCACTGTGACGCCTCGGACGAGAGTCGAACCCGCTCACTCAGGAGAGAGTGCACACTGAGTGTTACGGGCCGACCACTCTAACCAATCGACCACCACGCCACACGATCCATGTAGCTGGATAAAGGGGAGATCTGCCAACAAGCCGACAGCCTAGTTGAGGCTGCTGCAGTCCTCATTTGGCCGATTGACTGGCTGAAAGAAGCTGGCGCTCGAGTGGCAGTGGTACTAAGGCTGGGCCTTAATCCTTTGAGTTAAGGAGGATGAGATATGACCAGACTAAAAGGAGGGAGGATGAGGGTGGAATCAAGTCGCAAGTGGTCAGTGGGTTGGAGAGGGGCTGGGAGCGTCTTTGAGTAGGTATGATTGAGGGGCGCTAAATAAGTTCTCTGAGAGACTACAATTGCAATAGAAATTTAATACACTAGAAATGAGATAGGCGTTGTTCTCATCTGATGTTTCTTCAGATCCAAATCTGTTTTCAGCAACTTCTCCCAAAAACTTATTCATAGGGTATGTTTTAAATTTTGCTTTTAATAGTATTAATTTAAATAAAACAACAACATTACAGGGTTGAAACAATATTGTCTTTTCCTACTTTGCACAGTCATTGTTGTGCAAAGACAGATTTTCAGCACATTTTAGTAGACGTTTTTTACGATTGCATATCTCGTTCATCAGGATAAGTCAATACCACAACATTAATTTTTTTCTTATTTCTTAAAACTCCGGATAATTATTTAGAACTGGTGATTGATATAAATTCAAAATAACATCGACATTACCAAGTAGGACCCAGTCTCTTCTTGTAAATCTGAGGCTGCCACACCCATTAGGATTCTGATGTGGTTCATATGATTCTGATTCATATGTTACGTAGGTAGGGTCAAACCTATTTGCACTCTACATGCTTAGGTTCTGTTTTGAGTAAGCGCCTGTGAGTAAGTTGGTCTCCGCGACTCCGTCTTTTGGGCGCTATAGAAATCTCAAGATTAAGGAAACGATGGGATAAAGGTTACTGACTTAGAGTAAAGAAATTGTAATTTACAGATTAAACTACTTAAAAAAGTCCATAAATGCGCCTTAAAAATCCACACCAATACCAACATACATAATATATATATAAATATATATATATTTATATATATATAAATATATATATATTTATATATATATTTATATATATATATATGCATAGGCTGTATGCATGTAGCCTGCACACAAACATAATGTGAATGGAAATTGTCTGGAAGCAGACATCTAGATGACGAGTTGAGCAAAGTAAAGGACGAAGATGTCGTCTTTCACTGACCGTTCTCTGTCAGTGCCAGTCCCAGGCCTGGAGAAAAGAGGGGCGACGCTAATCATTGCTATAACGCAGCATCGCTAAACCGACTAGCCAACAAAAAGCTGGAAGAACACAGAACATTCTGAATCGATCGATAAACGAATTATGATTAATGGACGAAAGAGAGAGAGAGACAGAGAAAGACAGACAGACAGACAGATAGAGACAGAAACAGAGACAGCGAGAGACAGATATATAGAGAGAGAGACACATACAGATAGACAGACAGAGACAGAGAGACAGAGAAAGACAGAGAAAGAGAGAGCGAGAGAGACAGAGAGAGAGACAGAGAGACAGAGAGAGACAGAAAACGAGAGTGAGAGAGAGTAGAGACAGACAGACGGACAGACAGACAGACAGAGACAGACAGCGAAAGATAGAGATAGAGAGAGAAAGACAGACAGACAGACACAGGCAGATACAGAGAAAGAGCGAGTGAGAGATAGATCGATAGATAAAGAGAGACATAGGTATATATATATATATATATATATTTATATATTTATATATATACATATATATGTACAGAGGCAGAGAGAGCCAGAGACAGAGACAGAGAGAGACATAGACAGAGAGAGGAAGAGAGAGAAAGAGAGAGAGATAGTGAAAGAGAGAGAGAGAGAGAAGGGGAGAGGAAGGGAGGAGTTAGACAGACTCATATACTCACAGACAGACAGACGGACACACAGTGCAGCCGTGGGCTGTTCCAGCGACACCGAAACGTCTTGGCACACATCCTCCTCCTCAGTTTTTCATTGCTGGAATTTACAGCTGTTGGTTTAATATGGCATAAAGTTTAAACTTTAAACTGGTTAAAAATGGTTCAGAAGTCATGTAGACAAATACAGAGACAGTCATACAGGCACCAAGACACACAGACGAACAACATGTAAGAGACATAGAAATGCTCAAAAGCGAGTTTTTCCACTGCGATCTTTACTATCATTCCAAAAGTTCACAACTCTTGCAGTGAAGAATTTCAGCCCAAATGTTCCCAAAGTCTATCTGACATAGATCACGGTATCCGATTTGTTTGAGCATTCGCCTTGTAACGCAGAGAGTATGGATTCGAATCTCCTGCCTGAGATGGTCACTATTTAGGGAACTTGTGTAGGTCCTTCACACACGGCTGCTCGATTTAGACTTGGTCAATAGACAGAGGCGCCTAATAATGACCGTTTAGAAAAGAGCTATGTACTCAAAGCTGCTGATTTTTGCAGGATTCCTGCGGCATGATGTCACGCGTCGTAGATCCACTGAATGGGCGCTCCACGCCGATCCAGGCTCCATTGATTGGGCGCCCGCGGTTTAATACTCATTAGAATAGGCGCCGCGCCATCAGAGGCCATCACTTGAATGGACACCACGCCGTTAGAGTTTCTCAAAGATTGTAGACCTCCGAAAGAATGGAGAACGTCATTGTTGCTGTCATTTGAATAGCAGCCACGCAGTGGCGAGTTTACCTATAGGTGCACTAGGCGCGCGCCTAGGACCTAAAATCTCAGGGGGCCCCTAAAGATGAAAAATTTAAATACAAGATAATGTCTAAGGGGCCCCCAAATGAATGAAAACATTTTATATAATGTGATATCTCAGGGGCCCCAAGTGAATTAAAACATTTCATATAAATAACATCTGTGCCCCCCAAGTGAATTAAAACATTTCATATAACTTAACACCTCAGGGGGCCCCGAATGAATGAAAACACGTTTGAAATATCGTAGATATAATAAATTCTCTATTTGGCAGTAAAGCATGACAAGTCTACTGCGGTTATTAATAATTGCTTTATTAATGTAAATATCAATATCAGCTCGATGAGCTGTGCTGGTAAGAGCGAAAGCTGCTTGTTATGAGCCTCTTCGAGTCCAGAATTAGGCTCATTGTTTAATCTAATGAAAATTTTGAATAAAGTTTCGTATATCAATATTTGATATGATGACGTAAAGTCACATATCTCAGACTCCCCTAAGTCCCCTCCCCTTCGTCCCAAATGTAGGACCCCTCCAATAGGTGCGTGACATCATTTATAGATACTGTTTATTAGACAGCCCCTCGTATTAATTACAAGGAAAAGATTATTAATTAACGTAAATCATTTGCGGCATAGATTCTGACCGGGCACCACCAGCCAAAACTTGACTCCTTATTTGTAAAATTTGCGGTGCTAACGTTATGTTTTGTAAAGTTACATTGAGTTAAATCAATCTATCTTATGTTTCATCGTGTGAAGTCTTGAGTGCGTAGTGTACCTAATACAAGGCATCCTAATACAAGCCTTCCTTTCGTGGTTGATAATCCTAACTCTTTTTGCCCCCTTTTCTTTAACTTGGCTTGCGTAAAGTTTGTCACGAATGGGTGGATAGGTCGGACATCTTTCAACTCTTTTATAGGTATCTTCCCGTCGACCTACAAAGCTGAAATTGTGCACGAATTTCAGGCTTGCATGACGATGCAATGTATCAAATCTTTGCGGACATTACTTAAACATTGAGAAGCAAATGACAAAAATCCCAAAAATGAAATATTGTTTAACCACTCGATCGAGTCCTCCTCGACGAGCTCTACGCGGTAAGTCTACATCATCAATGATCTCTTAAGGAAATAAATCGATTGCGCCATCTATCAGATTACCAACAGTCAATAAAAGAGGGTCCCGAAAAACTCATCTTTTTACTTTCCCTTGTATGTATTTATATGTTGTGGCATATTTTAAGCGCTAAACATTAAAAAATTTTTGTGAATATTTAAATAATGCTGAACATTTTATCAATTTTTGAGTTGTCTAGTATTGAATAATTTCGATATTGTTGCCTACACTTCCTGTTGTAGTCTTCGACGACCATGGTGTCTTCATTAGGGAAAGATCCGCAGGAATTTACCGTCTGAGTGCCTATTACCTGTCGATAATTACCGCCGAGTTAACGACTACCTTCGTCCTTCGAAGCATCTTCCTGAACATCGTTTATTGGATGACTGGTCTTATGCCGCAAGCTTCTAATTACCTCGCCTTCTGTGCAGTTCATTTTCTCACCATATCGTTCGCTGAGGTTAGCAAAGAATTTATGCATTTTTGCATGTCTGTATGTGAATGTGTGTGCATGTATGTATGTATTCATGTATGTATGGGCTCTCCACCTGGAATTCTTTCTCCCATCTCTACACTGTACGCATTACTGTTCTTTCTGGATAGCTTGATACATTCTTCTCCAGACTCCAATTTTTATTCACTATCGAGGCTCTAGCACTGGGCCTCTACTGAATGACCTAACTTTGGTTCGCATGAAATTATGGACATAATGGACAGCCCAGTTAGAAAGGGTTTTCCAAATTCAGTCGCCCGTCAGCTCGAATATTCGGGCATTGTTTACGAAATAAAACGACTTAATATATAAAATTTGCAATATGAATTCAATGTGTTCAGAGGGGAAATTTTGACTGGATGAGCACAAATTTTGATTAAATTTTCGGCGATTACATATGTACGTTGAAAGTTATCCTGCCTGTTTTACGTTAAAAGTGGCCAAGTATGAGTTCCAGTAAATGGTAACGGAGGTCCGTAGTCATCAGACATATGATGACATGCAGTGGTCTGCTTCTTAAACGACTAACCACGATTTATGGTTTATGTAGGAGATTTGAGATGTGCTTTATGAATCTTTAAATATAGTACAATTCAATTTCAATATCGGGCTTATGAGCTTACGGTCGGTAACCTACACGGAAACCTTGACTGGCGATGGTGAAAACTGAACACCATTGAGGACATGTGGTCCCTGTAAACATATACGTAGACATTATTTCTACAGTTAATCAGTTCTTTGATTCTTCGCGGTTGACACTGTGTGCTTTTGATTGTTGTATTCAGGTGGTTTCTACAACACCCACGTACCTAACTGGTTCCTCTGGTCTCGTTACGTCTCCTTCTTGAGCTACGCGATGTCCACTTTGTGTGCGGTTGAATTCACTCATGGATACCCAATGATGTATGCTGCATCCTGACACTTAGGCTATGCTGTCAATATCGAAAATATTGCAGCGTCTCGCAAGATCTGCGCGGAGAAAGGCTACATGCTGGACGTAGCGTTTCATGCAAAAAATATAGCTACGAGGCATTGAGGCCGGAGGAGCGCGTGCAAACTAAGAGGTTGTGAATCTTGGGAGAGCGAGCCCCTTAGCGACTGTTCAGGTTTTGACTGTTGTATGCAAGATTTGGAACTTGAAACCAAGACGAGAAAGAGACAGTTAGGCACCAAGACCGAGAAAAAGACACTAGGTCCAAGACAATAGGCCTACAAGACAGAGAGCCTTTGCGAAATTGATGCTGGAATATACAAGTAGGACTACATCTGGGCAGACTCGTCGTTTTACCGAATAGTAATCGTAATCTAAACTTTTCTACTGCGCCCACAAAAGCGAAGTCGCGGGAACCAGCTTATTCGCAGGCGAATACTTCTTAGCAGCCCAGACAAAAACATAGGCGGTTCACGATTCCAAAATCTTACCCCTTCGGACCAGTAGAGCGATCATTTCAAAGAATGCAGAAAATAAACCGTCATTTTGTGTCATCCGATGAGTCTGCCATTTGCACTGCCTTCTCGGAGGCGATAATTTCTTGAATTGGAAAGTCCTTCATCCATGTTGTCACACTAAACGACACGCAGCACCTCCGGCTGCTGTCAGATTGTATTATATCTAATAATAATCTATTCAGCTTGCTTATTGCTTGTTCTGCCGGGTACTTCAGCCAGGGTTAGTGTTCGCGGGCATAGGGCAGGGCAGGAGTGGGAACTTGGCAGAGGAGGGATGGAGACGGGCAGAGATGGTAACAGGATAGACCAGAGATGAATTTTTCTATGTGTTTGACACCAATTGAAGCTCAACCCATGACAGGCCAGAGTGGGGAACAGGACACAGGGCAGGAGTGGGAACTGGGCAGGGCAGGAATGGGGACAAGGTAGAGCAAGGATATAGATGCATTTTTCAACACGTTTGAGAATTGTGTACACCAACTGGAAGTTCCACCCGGGTACGAAAACAGTTGCGTCGTTCGGGCTCTATAGAACACGAGATGCTATAGAATTCGAACGACCCAACTATTTTCGTCCGTTTACAGTTGACAAAAATGTCAGCGTGTGATTGAACAGGTGCAGTGATGCAAACATAACCGCATTTCCGCAGTATTGCCTCAACGGTACGTCACTTCCGGGCGATGTGTTCGTGGAACGTTCAAACATTCAAATTTGTTCGTTCTTCACTGCCGTCATCGTTCTTCTATCGATTATTTTATGTCTAAGCACGGTCACGTACGGAGTCATTCAGAAGACCGAAATGCTGACGCTCTGAGTAACGTTGTCTTATTTCATCCCAATTTCGTGTTTGATTGTCACTATTGTATATTTGACTTTTTTATTCATTTGCCGTCCTAATAGCAATTGTTTGAGTAAAGTCGTATTTTAGCGAATTTTAGTCTTGTGAAATTTTACAAAAAACAGCGTATTTTATTATTATGTAAAATTAGGCCCTAGGCCTAGTATAAGCAATGTAGGCTCTACTCAAGAAAAGCGCAAAACTGTCCCAAAACATCCTTGTTGAACTTAGTTTGCTTGATCTTTATGTTTTAGTAAATATTGCAAAGCACATGATCATTGTGTAGTGGTGTTTGTAACTCACAATTATAGTCGATGCTTACTGCCTTGCTGCCTTACTTGCTTATACAGCGCATAAATTGATTACATTTACGCCATTTCCATTCTACACTTTACGTTACCCTGGTGTTTCAGCTGTGAGAACCAGCTGTGGTGGAATGTCTTACAGATTGCCAAGATAGACGAAAGTAGGATGACATCTAATGTTGTTGATGTATCGAAAACAAAATCAGTGATTACTCGTGTTTCCTTAGTCCTCAAACGTCTTGTTCAGTTAGCTGAGGAAGTTAGATGAAGCCTCAGACTGCTAATCCATTGCATTGCCCACAACAGGCATAATATTAAATTCAATTACACAATTATACGACGTAATTGCATCACGTTTGGTTATTCGATACTTGCACAATTAAGCTTATTACATTAAGTTAATCAACTAGCATGAGCAAGGGCAACCCTAATCGTGTTAGTATAGCACAGTGTCCGTCAAACATTCATTTATTCATTCATTCTGAGCAATAATAATTTATAACGCCCCTTCAAGTAACTACTCTGAAGCGCTCCCACGCCAGCCTAATGCTAATGTGGACAAGCGTATCAATGTTTTGTAGGCTAAACGAACGGTCAGTTGTGAATTAGACCAAGAGGGAGCAGATAAGGTCGCAGTTTACTTGTTGTTTTTAAGACTCTGGACTCTGCTACGACTTCGTGAAGACTAAGACTTCACAAATACTGTAATACACAATGACAAGAAGTGGCCCCGATATTCAGTTTCAACAGCTACATGACCGCAGTAAAATCCACAGTACACAAATGACCCTGACCAGCATGGAATTGCCGGCCACATCCTCTGGCCCAGATATCACATGATTCTCTTCTTTCTTCGTCTGCTGGTGAACTCTTGTCTCTAGATGGGCTTTAGCGAGCGAGCATCACTAATCGTTCTATCTCGGATTGTTGCTATCGTCTAGCTTAGTTCAATATCGAAATTTGGAGTTTGTGTATTTTTTATTTGTTTACGACATACGTACATCATAGAAGCTATATTCCCTATAGTGTGCGCCAGAAATTTGGTATGTGCAGCATTTTATAAATGGTTCACACTTTTGTGCGCAGGTCTGAGCTGATGGCTATGATAGGCCTAAATCAAGCCCACATCTAAAAGTCTATGATGATAAGTTCTGACGACCAAAGAAACGTTTCTTGTCTAAGTATAAATAAGGGTACGTTTCAACTAAGGGACAAAAAGTTTATTTCTTGAGCAAGGTAGGGCGCAGTCGGCTATAGGAGACTCGATTTGCTTAGTTTCATAAAGACATTATTTTGTGCGCACACTAAATTCATGTGCGCGCTGGCTTTACGACCCTTGTGGACTCGCAAACATTCGAGGGAACATTGTACAGTACCGACAGGAGGAACCGTATTCCCGGCTCAACTTACAAAGCCGTGGCTCGAAGTCGAAGTTTTCAATTTTCGCTCAGTGCTTCAAGGTTAAATTCAACATTCACGTTTCACTCACAATTTATCCTTGGAGGTATATCGGTACGTGGGCCTATTATATATAGACTGACTTAGTGAGATTCTCAGCAAATATAGTTATGTGGATAAATTTATCGTAGTATTCATGACCAATAAACTCCTGCCTTATTTTCGAGTTGAACTTAAAGCGTGTGGGTCAAGAGACTTGTTTATTAGAACTTTTTAGAAAAGTAGTAATAGGCCGATAATTAACTGAATCGAAGCGTTCCTGCTCTATTAACGCCTACGTTACTTTCGAGTTGAACTTGAGGCGTATCGGTCTAAAGGGTAATTTACTAGAATTCAAGGAAGTTCTTGATACAGTTGACCTTCTTCGTTGGAGTTTTCTGATTTCTTCTTCACAACAATGTCAACAACATACGGGTCGTTCGATGACGAGAGGGTTGTGGACAACGGGTCAACGAACCCTTCAGCCGCTCTTCGATTTCTACCGTGCACTTCCTCGCCGGGGAAGGAGAGCAACAGGTGAGGTCAAAGTTCACGAAAGCTTAGGCTGAATCGAAGCTGCTTTATCTGTGAGTGGGCATGCAGCATGCTGAGATGGCAATATGGGGTCAGAGTTCAATTCCAAGTCAAAGTAAAAATACACAGTTGGACACTTTCCAGAGCTTTCTTAAATGAGTCATCTATCAAGCCGAACACCGCAGGTGGTGAGCTCGGATCGGCGAGTGTGATGCAAAACGTACATAATAATGATGCTGATGCCACGATTATATATATATATATACATACATGCATACATATTATATATATATGTGTGTGTTTTGATGTTCGATAATTAATTAGCCTATTATATGTGAATATATTATTCTATTACAGATATATTTTATATGAGCTGCGTGCATAAAGAGTGTATGTATGTGCTTAGATATGTATGTACATTCAATCATTCATAAATATTGACATAGCGCCCCTTCAAGATATCTACTCAGAGGCGCTCCCGGCCTAACCATCGGCTGAAAAGGATAATTTTTAAGAGAGGCGTAAAATAAAGATCAGGAGTTTTTAGGTAGGAGACGGAGCTCTATGGGAAGGTTTCTAAATGGTAGGTCCTACGACCGAAAAAGCTCGATGCTGCATTATGGATGTGCGTGCAAAGGGGACGATCAGGTCGCCATGAACTGCAGAGCGAAATGGTCGTCGACCACTACTGGCAGTGATAGGGCGACATAGGCAAATAAGCAGGCGCAGTACCGCCAAGGCAGCGCCAAACTAAGGCAGATACTTTAAATAAGATGCGCTGAGGAAGAATCAACCAGCGCAGAATCTCCCTCATGTACTCGGATACCTGACCTGTTTTGGGAATCCCACGAATTAGTCGTGTAGCCGCACGCAACACCCGCTCCAAAAGCCCAATCCGAACTTAGGGGAGCCCAGCATATATTGAGGAGCAATAGTCAAGGCAACTGGTAGCAAAGGCATGAACCAGAGTAGCTGCAGCGCTGAGGATAAGAGAGCGAGATAATACCCGCAATTGGCGAAGCTGGAAAAATGAACTATGAGAGACATTATTGACATGTTGAGCAAAGTTGAGTTAGATAGTCACTAATATGACTGTATAATCGTAGATATGTGCATAGATATGTATGCATGTGTGTATGCATGTATGTATGTATGTATGTTTGTATGTATGTATGTATGTTTGTATGTATGTATGTATTTATGTATGTATGTATGTATGTATGTATGTATGTATGTATGTATGTATGTATGTATGTATGTATGTATGTATGTATGTATGTATGTATGTATGTATGTATGTATGTATGTATGTATGTATGTATGTATGTATGTATGTATGTATGTATGTATGTATGTATGTATGTATGTATGTATGTATGTATGTATGTATATAATGTATAGATTTGGGATTATGACTTCATCAGACGTTGTTCTTCGTACTGTTTGCCATTGAACGTCTTCAGAGTACACCGTTGAACTTTGTACGACATCGCCAAATCTGAGTTCAAGAATTTGCTATGTATTTTGAGAAATGCTGCTTTAAGAGGTTAATATAGGCCTATTGTTCCCAATATGTATGTTCCCGTCGGGTGAGGTAAGATCATTTTAGGTAGCGGTCTATAATACATGTGTTGTTAAGTTTCAGCTCTCCGCGGTTCGAGAACGGAGGAACCGGTGGAAGTCGTGTGAGCTCAAACGGAACGAAGCTCGTCTTCCGCAACATCTGCGTAACCGTTGGCCAGACTCAGATCCTTCGGAACGTATCAGGAGTGGCAAGGAGTGGTGAAATCCTCGCCATTTTAGGACCAAGTGGTAGGACGCACATTCCACTTGTAATGGTACTTTTGTGACGTTGACTTTTGAGTCATATCTAAATGTCTGCTGGAATATCTTTGGCCAATGCACTGGTCTCCAGTCTCCTAGATTACTGTTACTCGCTATAGTTCCAGAACGTTCAAAACTCTTGGACTGAGTAAGTAGGCCTAGTCTTACTAATAAATCAAGATATAATGCGTATATAATCTTTGCATCGGCTTCCTGCTAATCTAAGAATCTCCTTATCAACGGGGATAATTGTTTATATTACAGTAACATTGAACAATAGCCAATCGCGATATAATAACCAGTACTTGGTCTTCAGTCCTCTCCCTATGTAGCGTGACAAGGTCATGTCTAATACAAGAATTATTCGCACAAGGGCTAGTTGGTGGTTTCTATACCCGACCCACCTGATATTTCTGAGCACTCTTGTCTCTTCTTTACCTGCAAGGGCGGCCTTGCCAGCTTCCAATCACAGCCTTCTCATTGTTCCATGTATGCTTTCTGCTACGGCCCAACCCAGGAGTTCAGTCTGTGTTGGTCTATCGGAACTGTCTTCCACAGTCACTGCACCTGGAATAACAAGCCCCGTCACCTTCCCAGTTCCGGAGACGCCATAAGACTTGCCTGATTTCTGGCCCAAGTATAAAGGCTCATTGAGAACGCTGGTGATTTTGAGTGGCGTTATACATTTATGTTAATTTGCATCACATTCAAGAATTTACTGAATGATAGTGTTTAGGAAGCTTAGTTGCACAAGCGTCCAGAATTGACCGTTCACCGTTTGTACAGGTTGTTACCATCTGAACTCTGAAGCGAAAGTTATTGCTTTTATACCATTCGTGCAAACCGATAAAACGGTGTCTAAATCGAGTCTTCCATACACACCTTGTGATTGGCGTGATCGCTACTGTTAACCTCATAAAATCTTATTGAAAAATAGCTTTTTAGTGGATTTGATTCAAAAATATAACCACATCATGCGGGATACAGGCCATTGACATCGGCGAAAGAAATCTGGCGATATTTTTTTATTTAGCAATTCTTAACGATTAAAGATGTTTAACGACACTGTTTCATAATAACTTTAATATTATTTTTGTTGAACCGTTAAAAAGGTGCGGGAAAGTCGACTCTTCTGAACGTGTTAGCTGGACGTCTGGTAGCAGCAGTTGGATACGTATCCTTGGATGGACAGGAAGTGACGCGTCCTATGCGTCGCAAGATCTCCTACGTCCACCAACAGGATGTCTTCTACCCCGGACTCACCCTCAGGGAAACCCTTACGGTAAGTGAACACGTGGTTTACCCAGGGTCTGAATTGTCTATAAACTACAATAACCCTAAAACTAACCCTAACCGACCCTCACGAAGCCTGCCCTGAGCCCTACCGACCCTCACGATGCTTAGGCCTACCTTTTAATAAAGGAGAGAATAAATTAAACTAAAAAAAATTCAGGTGATATTGTATGGGGGTGAAGTAAAAGACAAGTACTCAAAATGGTAGAGGTCAACTGTGAGTGTGGGATCCACTGAAAGCTGATCTTTGCTTGCTAGACACACCGAGGTAACTTTGAGAATTAACTGGTTGAGTTGATAAGTGAATTTGGAAAGGGGTGAATCCACCAAGACCCGACAATTCACTCAATGGTTCTACTCCGGATTCGAAATCACACCTTTGAAAAAAGTGGCTAATGTCACGATGGTGTAACTGGTTAGTCCATAGCTGGTTGAGTTCATTAATTGTTTTAAAGATATTTGAGTTAAGTTATATTTTAACAGCTCAAAGGGTCGCCATTGGTGAACCCTCGTTTGCATGTATAGTCTGATGGTGATGACAATGAATTGGATAAAGACCCTTTAATGATGATGACAATGAGGTGATGATGATGATGATGATAATGACGACGATGACGATGACGATGACGATGACGATGATGATGCTGCTGATGATGATAATAAATGACTAAAATTATTATCTTTAAGATAGGGATGATAATGATGAAGGTAATGACCTTTTAGATGGTGATGATAATTATTATACATAGAATGACCCATACATAGATGTTAATGACGTTGCTAAGTTATATCTGCCTGTAATCAGTTTACAGCGATGTTACGCTTACCGGATTCGATGTCACGTGATCAGAAAATTCATCGAATCCAAGAAGTGGTCGATCTGCTGGAGCTAAATAAATGCATCGGAACAAGTATGTAGGATTCTGACTAGCTCCAATCTAAGTTTACATATCATCCAATCATGTTTATAAAGTCTGTAATATAGACTTTATATGATATATGATAATGGTATAACTTACTGGGCTCACACCGCAAATGTTCGAACTCTGACAAAGCCAGTCCCAAGACTGGATAAAGGAGGAGGGCGATGCTTGTGATCTTTGATACCACGAAGCACCTTTAAACAGTAACTTCTACTACCAATTGGAATTATTCTATTAGCTATTTCTCTCCCATTCACAGGTGTCGCCACTCTCGATTTTTGGCGCTCAATAATAAAAAAAGGTGTATGAATCCAAAGGAATTTTATTACTTGGCAGTAACAATTATTATTTGTCCATAAATAAATGATGATAAGCAGATGAGAAGGCAGTACCTTAAGCTACCCTGGTGGACAGCGATAGGCAGGTTGTGTTGGCGACTTCGTTTGCTTGGCTCGGCATAGTAGGGCGAAAGGCCAGTTCTCTCCCTCGCCGTCTGATCATCTCGCCAATTATAGTGTGCGGTTGATATTATTCATCGATTGGAGTAAGCCAATTTATTTATTAATCAACAATTTAACGACATCTTATAGCAACACAGGCTGTTGACGTCTTCAGAATTGGTTACATTTCAGTTTAATTTCATAGTTTTAATCCTTTATCTTTATGTTGTCTTTCTTTCTTTTGTCTTTCTGTTTTCTTTCTTCCTTTTCTGTTGTTCCATTTCTGCATGACTGGTTGCTGAGACAGCAATATTCGACAAATGGTTGTTGTAGATATTTCATAACATATAAATGATTATTACATTTTATTCCTACATATATAAACATACATATTGTATAAATGTATATATATACATACAATATACACACATACATATGTAGCATTTATTCATGTGGCCATATAGCTTCATTTTTGTTCATGAAGGCTTTTTTTTGACCGTATCGGTTCTTTTCTGATTTCAGTGTATAGGTGTGTACTCGTGATATTTATTGATATATTCCAAGGAAAGAAGACGGATAAGTTCAGAATTGCCTGTTTTCTTATTTACTGATTTGTGAAGACTAAGATCAACTTTAATATCACTATTTAACCTATGAGGATTTACAGGGAATTTTGGAGCTTGGAACGAACAGTTTAGAGATTGACAGAAAAACTGTTTGTTCGTGTGTAAATGGATTCGTCCTTATGTCCTAGTGATCTGTATTCATTTGTCCAATGAGGTTCATATGCAGACCTGATTGGATGATCTTGACTTCCCAATATTTATGCACCTAATTTTAGGGAAATTTTATTTTCTTACCTTCTAGCCAATGTTGGTTATTTGTTATATATAGGACGCTTGTGACACTTCAAAAAGGTGTTTATGGACTGCTCTTCTTTTTTCGATTAACTCGCTTATTGTTTTCCAACTAGGATCAACACGAACACAAAATAAAGTACAAACATGTGGCTTCATAGCAATAGGAGCACAAATCCGCCAAAGGAGGAATAATAAACCAGAACCTAACAGTAAAAACGGAGGACCCAAGGGAGGTATATCCCGCTAGAGGGAACCCCAAGAAAGATGCAAAATACTTGTAATATAACTGCTTTTAATCACTAGATGGGCAGCGAAGAACCTGCTTAAATCAATAATAAAAAATTATATACCAGAGATGGAGGGAAGTGAGTAATCCTTGTTATTAAAGAATAAGAAAAATAAAAAGAGAGAATAGAGAAAAAATATAACATTCTTAACACAACTTAATTAAGAATCATTAGCACACGGCGGATGAATAGTGAGAGACGAGATTATTGTAAGGTTATCATTAATATTCTATAAGGAACATACTTATAATAATGAAGAGATCCAAAAATAATGAAAAAAATATGTTTTGCAATTGTAATAATACTATGAACATAAAAGCTAATTATTAACAGCCATCAGAATCTATGGCAAATACTTACGTAGAAAATTTTTAAATGAGGTTATAGTGCGAATTCTACGGCGATCAGTTGGTGGCAAGTTCCAGACCCAAGCGACTCTCAGAGAGAGAAAAACCGGTATTAGTTCTAGCAAAATCGGGCCTGTACTAACTGGACTAGCGAGTGGAGTAATCATAAATTTATTTCGCCTTAGTAAAATAATTAATTGAATGCCGATGAGAACCTATCATTGACTGCTGAGAACATAGGGCGCGCATTGTGCCTAATGTCGTAGCTGGGTTTGCAATTGAAGCAGAAATCTCGTCATAAATTTATCCTGGAGAGGATTGCAATTGTAATTGAACCCGCGACCTCTCGGTTGATAGTTCAGCATGCCAATTACTAGAGCCCTCGATCATATAATTAGCTGGATCCATTCCAATGTAAAGAAGACGGGATACTTCCGCAGGATTATAGCTAAAACCGAATTACACACCATTAATAAGCAAGCAGTCTTGATTTATATAACCCCTCGTCTTAGAACTGTGAACTAATAATAAAATAATTGTACTAAAAATGACAATTCGTAATGAATTATTTGCTGGATCACACACGGTTAAGAAGCTTCCGTTTTGTGTTGTAGGTGCCCTCGTTATAAACAATTCTAAAAATTGGTTTAAATAGCAAACAAATGCTGTAATATGCCAAGCTTAGGCCCTATTTCTGTAGACGGCAAACACATGTGTTGTCACTAGCTGTCGCTAAACTCTGGATTCATCCATCCACAGTTATAATGACATAACGATTTATTAGAAATTGATCGCTGATGAATGAGTGTTAGTAGATGCAGAATGTCTGAAAATGTAGCGAAAAATTTGTGCAAAACTCTGTCAGACTGTCACGGATAGCAGTCGGAAGCGCGATCGAGTCCCGCTACTACATAATGTTGACTAGTCCCTTCATTAACTAGGCGGATGAGTTGGTTAAATGTGATATATGTTATGTGGGATGTGTTGGCGGCCTTGTTCAACTATACTTGCGATCAAGGTGCGGTGTGCCTGGGTGAAATCGATTAACGAAGATTGCATCGTAAATAAAGAAACCTACTCTATATAATAAAAACTGGGTTTAGACACCTTTAAATAAACGATTTCTATGGTTATAAGTAAAGTAAATGCCATGTCTCATCGTTTAAGTCCCTTTAAGTTTAGACAGCAATCTGCTATAATATAACCAGGTGATCGCTGATGTTCCACAATCACAGGAATTTCTCGGAGATTTGCTTCAATTTACACACCTCTAAATATGTCACATTAAACGCTTTTATACCTATCGCTCGATATTTCAGTTGTTCAAATCGTAGCCAGATGACAAATTACATTATTTAATATTATTTTACCAGTTCGACGCAGGCAAAGGTGTTGCAATTTGCTTTCTGTGTAATTTGATTTAACTAATTAGTTCAATGTTGTGCTTGTTAGGCCAGTCATTTCACGCAAAGCCAACGGAAGTCATTAACTCCGTCACTGCTCGCACTCTGGCAGTGTCAGTCGCAAGCCTGTATGACAGGGGAGGGCGATGATAATGATCCTTGCTGTCACATAGCGTCGTTACACTGAACTACTAACTGTTAGAGTCATTGTCTTAAGAACTGACTTGCATGGCTTGCCCTCCTTTTTCCAGACTTTGGGCTGACACTACCACCGAGCGGACAGTTTCGAGGCATCTATTTGCACATTATATTATTTCACAACCAAATGAATGGGCGGGGCGAATAACCAACCAGTCTAGTTGTTACACTATTAACTCCGCCACTGCCTATAGTCCAGCAGTGCCAGTCCCAAACCTAGATAAAGAAGGAGGGGCGACGCTAATAATCTTTTTCATCACACAGTTTCGCTAAATGGTAACTAACTAATTAGTAATCGACTAGTGTTATTTCAATAACACATGTAGACGCGTCGGTTCGGGAACCACAAATTTCCTATGTAAATTTTATCAAACTTTAATTGTCATAAAAAAATCTTTCACGCAATCGAATCGTTAGATAAATTATATCGTTTGCTTACTCATCTACTTGCTGCGTCACTCTCTTTTTCGTATAGTGCCAGGCTTTAGGTTGGATAAAGGAGGAGGAGATTGACTCTGACACCGCGCTTTAAACAGCTCTGCGCCCTTGAGCTCAATGAGAAGGAAGGCTTACTTGATTATTGACCATAAATTATAACCATTTCCTACGGATGGTTTGTTCATTAATAATAATAATAATAATAATAATAATAATAATAATAATAATAATACCAGATTGTTAATTATTTGTTACCATTAATTGATTACTACTTATTTGAGTCTGAATAATTTGATAATTTAATTGTTGATTTATTTATTACTAACAATAACACGTATTTGAAGTCATATTGATCATTTTACTACTGATTATTTGATATTTATTACTGTCACTTGATTATTGGCTGTTGATAATTGATGATTTGATTGTGTTACCTATTACTTGGTTTCTTACCGATTGATTCTTAGTGCTGTTATTATGTTCCCATTCTAGAAATGGGTGGAGTCTTTGACGCCGGTCTCTCTGGCGGAGAAAGGAAACGCGCAAGCATCGCCTGCGAACTAATAACTAATCCGAAAATACTTATACTCGATGTAAGTTGACCATTTCTTATACTCGATATAAGGTGATCATTGCTACTGCACTTGTGACTGAGCATTCGTAAGGCATTTAAGCTGTTCCGCCTCTTTGAGGTGAAAACTCCTGCCGCTATTACGATCAATAACTTGTCCATCTTTAAAACTCTCCAAAACTTCAATTCATGCTATCTCTCAACAGGTTTCTCAGAGTTCGACCGTACGTACGGAACGTACGCTATTTTTTCTGCTGAAATGCGTACCGTACGCGTACGCTATTTTTTGGCTAAATTAATAAATAGCGTACGCTAATTTTTCTGCATTACGTGTCATCTTTATCACTATAATATCAACAGTATTATAAAGAATGAATGTATGAAGTTGCAAAACTGTATCTAAATTCTAATCATCTGGAGAATCTGAGTAATCTGACTCTTCTTGTACTGAGTCTTCTGACGTATCACTGATATCATCATTCGGTTCATTCCATTTCACGTTCTCTTCCACATAATCCACTTCTTCCACTTTGTTCGTTAAGCGTGTGTTGGCATGGATATAGGCCATCTTCTCAATGGTCTTCGGATTCAGTCGAGCCCTCCTTTTATTATGGAAGAAACCAAATAAGCTCCAGTTCCTTTCAGCAGCACTCGAAGTTGCGGTTTGGCTTAATACGCGTATAGAAAATGACGAGAGAAAAAAGTGACGTCACGAGAAGCAACTAATATTAAAGGCTGCTCATACGTACGGAATACGAACGTACCGTACGCGTACGCTATTATTTTTAGTAAATTACGTACCGTACGCGTACGCTATCTTCTGCCCTAACGTACGGTCGAACTTTGAGGTTTCTCTCTCAAACCGAGAACACTGTCTTTCACAGATCCTACCCTCATTTCTACTCTTTTTATCCTACATTTTTTATTATTTGAATTAGATATTATTATTATCATTATGATAATAATGATAATAATAATGATAATAATAATAGTGATATTAGCAATAACAGTAATAATAGTAGTAATTGTAATGGAAACATCTGTTAGTATAATAGTGGTAGAATTAATAATAATAAAAATAATAATAATAATAGTAATAAGAAGAAGAAGAAGATTAATTAATTAATTAATTAATTAATTAATTATGATTTTAATGGAAAAGTTATTATGTAAGTATAATCTTATTTATTATTACAACAACTACACTAATAATTAATAAAAATATAATTTAATAATGATATGAGCTGTGTTATGTGTATAATAATAAAATCTAGGAGCCAACGTCTGGATTGGATTCTGCGATTGCTTTGAGTCTGATGTTGGCTTTGACTGACTACGCAAGAGATTGGAATAAGACGGTCATTACAACGATACATCAACCATCCAGTCAGATGTTCCACATGTTCACAAACGTACTGCTACTCACCGACGGACAGGTATTGCCTCGTCTGCCTCACTGTCTGTGTGTGTACCTGTCTCTATGTATGTGTATGTATGTGTGCATATCTTTGTAATGTGACGTAAAGTAATCGAGCTTGTGTATGAGATGGCGTCTCTATGATTAGTGGCCATGGGAGGCATGCTGGATATTGTGGGGAGTAAGAAAGTGGGCTACTCTGTCTCCTCGTTAACCCCAAGATATTTTTCAATGACAATGTAAGAATAATCATTTGTTTGTGGCAGTACCATCTTAGGGCGGTTATTCTGTTCGATAGATGGCCTACTATGGTCCGAGATGTAAGATCGTCGAGCATTTCGCTAGAATGGGTTTACGTTGCGATCCTCAGTACAATCCAGCTGACTTTGTGAGTAAGTATTCGCAAATCATTTTGCTTAATCTATTTTATGTGACTCTTCGGGTATATTTAATTAATTTATCTACGTTTCTAATAATCTGTTTCTTTGTAGGTTTATGCAAATTGTTCTATTACAGTTTAAGAAAGTCTTTTCTCGACTGTTAATTTGCTAATTTGTTTATCTGTTGGAAAGATCTATTTGCTTAGTTGTTATTCGCTCATTCCTTTGGATTTTTGGGCCTCTTCCACCGCTCTTCCTTTGATCAAAGTATGACAAAAGTATCTGGTGGTTTGTGGCAATGTTATGAGACAAAATGTGTCTTAATTTCAGTGGAACAGTTGAAAACAAACAAGGAAACAATAAATAACATGATCAGTGCAGCTTTGGAGTCAAGGTAAGTTATTTGTTCCTTAGGGATAATAAAAATTCCCAAATCGATCCATATTAACTCTTCAATATCCTCAACCTGCAATCCACCCACATCGAATCTCTCTTGCCCTAAATACCTAAACGACGCCCTAACCAAACTGCCACTCTATCCAAATGGTCAAACGGTCATCCTAGCACAGTCCGTATCAAATGGCGTCGCACACGTTCAAACAGGCATGGGGAGTGAAGGATAACGCCTTCGAGAGGTTTTTATAAGGCGCTATATAAATAGCCTGATACATATCATAAGATCAATTCATTGCAAGATGAGCAATATCAAGGCCATATACGTGTACGATCACTCATGTAAGGCAGTAATTAAATTTATTCTAAAATCGTCCTTTTAATTGTTTCCCGGCCTAACATCTTTTCGTCACCATTTCTCTGTCTGCTTTAAGCTTCCTCTTGTCTTTTTAGCTTAACCCCCCGAGCGTTATTTGTGCTGCTTCATTCGTTCGCTCATTCATTCGTTCCTAGCACCCATGCCCTCTGTCAGTTGCTGGGGGGAATCCGTTGGTTGGGTGGTTCCACGCCAGTGCGTGGGCCCACCACTGGTGAATCTGTTTAGCCTGCTGTGCGTAGTTTTGCTATTATAACTGCTACATATTATATTCGTTTATAATTACACTTGGCATCATCATAATCATCAAAAGCAAGCGACAAGAGCTCCTCTGTGTAGACATATTGAAAAGGCGCTATATAAATGTTTGATTTTTTTGCATTTATGTGGCGCCACTTTCACGTGCATTCATGCTCTCCCACAGGGATGAAGACGATCGGACAAAAGGGTTGAAGGGCAACGGAAGTGATGTCACTGACAAACACCGGAAGTGGGAGATGACCGGAAATGGCCGGTTACCAAAGACAACAGATACATGGTTGCATTCTGACGGTTAGTATTACAATCTGTAGGTCGTCAGTCTATCTATTGAAACTGTCGTTATCACTATAACCATTACATTGCTATAATTGTTATTCTAACACTAGCTTAAACTATTACTATTACCTACATACATACTCCACTTTTTCATACCATATCTAGCCTAACCATGCGCTATTTGCATGGACTTGTTCCACAATGAAAAAATGAATAAAATGCTAATTTGCATAGTTTTCTATTTGTGAATTCATATAGCACCCCTCTAAGTGCTACACCCATCAAATGTAGCAGAAGTTACACAGAATTCGCTCTTTCTGTTATTAATTTACCTTAACTTAAACCACCCCTTTGTCAAGTGGTTGAATGTATCCGGATATGAGATCCGAAACCTGAACTACGTGTATATGACTTGCCACCTGAAACAATAATTATACCCGTCTCATAAAATGTATATCCGTGCCAATAGTATTTCTACAGGGTACCAAATGTACATTCTCTCACACATCTTATGCTTATCCGAATAACAAATAGCGAATGCAAAAATGTTTTCATAAAAATATACATAGCTGAAAATGAAAACCTATGTTTATGTACGTGTGTTCGTGGGCCCACCACTGGTGACTATTTTCAGCTTAATGGGCATTGTGTGCAATAATTATATTCGTTCGCAACGACATTGAACATCACTCAGGCTAGCACAGAGAGTGCCTCTAAGTGGGTTTTTGAATGGACACTATATAAATGCTCAGAATGAATGAATGAATGAATGAATGAGCAGGTATCGTAAAGAGGCGCTATTTTTGTGCTAAACTACGTTACACTACATATGAGCGCTATATAAATGCTCAATTACATTACGTGGCTATCAGAAGAAAATGGTCGCATTACTTCTTGCAGTTTCGGAAAGGGGCGGCCTACTGGAGGAAGGTCGAGGGTTGGATCCCGAGAGTGGGGACTCGGACCCAGGTACTGCTGCTGGGCTAGCATCTTCTTCTGGTTCGAAGTGGCCGACTGGTTTCGTCACTCAGTATAAGACGCTAACGAGACGAGCGTTCGTTCTGTCGAGGGGTCGATTCCTGTCTCTTACGAACTTCTGCCAGATTTTCATAATCTCCTTCACCTCTGGCCTAGAGTGGTTCCAGATGCCGAGGACAGAGGAAAGAGCCGAGGACAGGCTTGGTCTCGTAAGGATATTGACGATAACTTAATCTACAGTGAACTCATCCAATTTGCTGTCCACTATTCAATCCATGATATAATATGTTCTTCCATTCATGATACCATATCGTATCATATTCATTATATCGTCTAATTTCCAATCAACAATCTAATTATGTTATTATATTTCTAATACCATTTAGTATCCAAGCCATATTCAAATTATGTTTCCTATTCATAAGCTAAGAAAATGAAGCTTCCAACATTTTATAAGTAACAAACACGCACTGCACACGCTTAAGTAGTTGTGGTAGTTGTAGTTTCACGACACTGTATGATAACATAGACCATTAGCGTCGCCCTCATTTTTTATCCAGGCTAGGACTGGCACTGTCAGAAAGCGAACAGTGGTAGTGTTACACGCTTAAGCGATTGCGTCTCCTCGTTTAAATAATGCTAATGCACCAATGCACAGGGTGTGCAATTAATGCTCTCTGTCTCCTACGTTATTCAAGTATTCGTTGAATCGATGGTGATTTAGCTTTGCTCTATTTTTTGCTTGAATATTTGTCTCCTTGCAGATATTCAACATAATACTCCAACAATCGTTCTTCTTCATTTACATCTCGCTCTTCCTAAGTAAGTATTGTTAATTTTACAATATAAGCAGAAATAGACATAAAATAAAAGAAAGAAAGTAATTAGAAATGTTCAATTAAGTCTATGATATGGAGTTTCGTGTTATGCGGATTGAAAGACATGGACCACGAGGAAAGAGCACATCAAAAGATTACGTCTTCCAGATGTATATTATGGCGAAGGATGCAAGGAGTCAGCTGGATGGAACGCAAGACAAATGAAGAGATACGTGTAGGCCTACTACAAATAGTGGACGACAGAGGTGTAACAAGGTTTTGAAAAGTGATGGGGGGCATAATTTAAAAATTATTGCACAAAGTGCACAAAATTTTTTTTTGCCTTTCCACTTTTTTAATTTTGCCCCCCAGAAATTTGACAAATGGAGGACACAAATTATCTTAGCAAAATATTCTTTAAAATCCATTGGATAAACATAAAAAAGAACCGATTTGGGGGGACATATAAGGGGCACTGAGCACTAAAACTTGGGGGGCTTTGCCCCCCCTCGTTTCAAAACTGTGGGGGCCGGTGCCCCCTCTGACCCCCGCTTGTTACACCTCTGGCACTGGACGAATAAGATCTCTTATAATAATTATTGGAAGCCGACACAGAAAATATTTCGGCGACATAATGTGAGGGGAGACTCCCTTCTAAAAGTACTGTATTTGAGGGAGAAAATGATTGAGAAAAGGCAAGAGGAAGATCGATAATGATGTTATTGAACTGGATGATGATAGAGGGTAACAGCAAGTTGATGGCAAGGGCTGGAAAGCTTGACGAATGACGACGACATTAGACGTTCGAACGTAGTGGCCTGTGAAGGTGGAGAACCACAAGAACCGAAGAACATGCTAATCACGCTCTGATTCATTCTGGCATATGGAACGATTTCACTATTTACTTGCCCATCTCCTTTGTCTTGACTGAGCGCCTGCGGATGAGTTGCTTCCCGTGACTGTGGAACTCTGTAGATTACGATTACATAATTATTGTCGAGTATACAACCAACACCAAGCGGAGTAATGTAAGGCTTTCTTCTCCCGTAGGTCATAACATCCTCAATTCTTCCGTCTGTAGCCCCATCCTGTCTCATCGGCTTGACCCCTCCCAGAATTTTCATCTGGCAACACCAACAAAAAGCCTCACTCCTCACCAATGTTCCCTCCTTTTTTGGAGCCGGTGTGCGCAATAGATTATTTGTGTGAAACATTTATTAAATAGTTCGCAGTTTTTTGCGCAGGTTGAAGCTGAATGCGATTATGGTTAGATTAAGACGATATCTAAAAGTCAATGGTAATAAGTTCTGATAACCTGAGAAAAGTCAAAAAATGCCCAAAGATAAATAAAGGGACAAGGAACCAAAGTTTCTGGAGTAAGGCAGGTTGCAGCCGTCTAGGAAACTCCTTTTACGTAATTTAAACAACAAAAACTGTAAGCGCACACTAAATTCTAGTGCGTGCAGGCTCCACGGCCCGAGTGCACGCGCTCATGCGTACATCTTAGAGGGAACATTGCTCCTCACCTGCCAAATTTGCGCTAGGTTACGTTAAGTTACAGTGAGTTTAATTAAGTTATTATGTTATGCATGCATATTGTAATGTGAAGTTACGTGTGCACAGTTTAGCTGACATATCTATATGGTTTATTATCCGATCTCTTTGACATATTTATAGGTCTACATTGTGGCATATTTAGTGCGTCGAATATTTAAATGGTATGTTATTATTTAAATAGCATTGAACATAATTTCAATCATTGTGTTGTCTAGTGATGCAAAATTTCGATAGTGTCTCATAAGCTTCTTGTTGCAGTCTTCGACGACTATGGTGTCTTTATGAGGGAAAGATCCGCTGGAATTTACCGTCTGAGTGCCTATTACCTGTCGGTAATTACCGCCGAGTTACCGACAACCTTCATCCTTCAAGGCGTCTTCCTGAATATCGCCTATTGGATGACTGGTCTCATGCCTCAAGCATCTAATTACTTCGCTTTCTGGGCGACTCATCTTCTCACCGTATTTCTCGCTCAGGTTGGAAAAGAATGTATGTATTTATGTATGTATGTATGCATGTGTTGCATGCATGAATGTATGTAAGTATGTGTGTGCGTGCGTCTGGGTATTATCCTGTCGAGTGCCCGGATGTCACTCTATCCATTGCATAGCCAATCGCAGACATCACCGATTGGCTGGCACGATACTGCTTCATAAGCCTTTCATACTAGTCACAGCTTAAACCATTATCCTAACTTGACTTACCTTGTATGCATACTTGACTCACCTTGTTTTACTTGCCTTACATTATTTTATTTCACCTACCATGTTTTAATTGGCTTACATTGTTTAGGCCTACTTGCTTTACCTTGTTTCTTTTCACTTATCTTGTTTTACTTGACTTACGTTTATTACTTGACTTACATTGCTTTACTTGACTTAACTTACACTGTTTTACGTGACTTACATTGTTTTACTAGACTAATATTGTTTTACGTGACTTACCATGTAAGAACTATAATGACTTCTGCTTGACAGAGCATTGGTCTTTTCGTGGGGGCAGCGGTACCCAACAAGACAAACGCGATGACCCTTTCCACTACGATGATGGTCATTTTCTTGTTGACCGGTATGTTGTATGGATACTCTTGAGTCTGACTTCTGTCAGCATTTGTCAGGCAATCATGCGTCATTTATGTTATGCAATGTCTTGAACCATGCGTCATTTTATGTCATGCAATGACATGTCATGCTATGTCAGATATATATATATATATATATATATATATATAGTACATCAATAATCAGATACGATACGATGTCAGGCGGTTTATTGGTGGATGGAAAGTAGCTTGTCAATAGTTCAGCAGGCTGGTGGTCTGCTTCCTAATTAAACGGTTAACCACCGACGATGTGTGGTTTATTTAAGATATTTTAGGGTTACAAGATGTACTATAAAAATTATAAATCTTTGAGTATACAGTACATTAAAAATTTCAATATCGAGCTTAAACAGTGCCTTTTTTCTAGAAGAATGTGCCGGAGCGCAACTGTAGGCTGTTGTCGAAAGAAATTACGCAAAAATAGCTACCTTACAAAATAAATGTTAAATGACACAATCTAGACCCATACACTTACTTATAAAAATTAGAATGTAAACATTAAAATTGTTAAGTTTTATATCAAATTTCACAGTCTTTGCATAACTGCTATTTTTATGTTTTATTAATTAAAACAAAATTTTGCCGGAATGCCGTTCCGGCGCCTTCTGCCAGATAAAAGCATTGAGCTTACAAGCTTACGGTCCTTACACAGAAACCTGAACTGGCGATGGTAAAAATTGAGCACGATCGAGGATATGTGGTCCCTGCATAAAAACATAGGCCTATAGGTAGACATTAGCCTACAGTTAATCAGTTATATGATTGTTGATGGTTGACACTATGTCAATGTCCTTCTGGTTGTTGCTACAGGTGGTTTCTACAACGCCCACGTACCTGACTGGCTCCTCTGGTCTCGCTACGTTTCCTTCACGAGCTACGCAATGTCAGCCTTGTGTGAGATTGAATTCACTCATGGATACCCATTGAGGTATGCTGAATCCTAAGAGTTAGGCTGTAATGTTGATCTCCAAAATCTTGTAGCCCCACACAAAATCTGCATGGATAAAGCCAACGCAACATGTTTAGCCGAGGGGCCGGAGGGGTGTGTGCAAAACTGAGGTGGTTTCAACAGAAAGCCCTTTAGCGACTTTTCAGGTTTTGAGGAGTCCACAAATTCTAATCGTGACATCTGGACATATGAACTCCGCCCGCCCGCCCCCCCCCATTTTGGCCTACTCGTCGTTTTTTGGCAAACGCGGCCAACATTTCACAAAGTCCTGAGCGGTTAGGGTAACCCTAAATAATAATCTCTTACGATTCACACGAATCCTAATGTTCACGATGTTGATCTCAGTCACTCCATAGTCCAGACCCCATGAATCCATGACGTCACAGAGAAATATACCACTGTCACGGCTAGACAGATATAGGACGGACATTGATTTTATAGATAATCAATTCTTGTTAATGTATCTAGAACTCGAACGACGCAACTATTTTCGCTAGTTTAAGGCTCACACAAAAAGCTTTGGATGCAGTAGGCTTACGCAGCTCTGATTAATTTCTGTGTGTGATTGAACAGGTGCAGTGATGCAAACATAACCGCATTTCCGCAGTATTGCCTCAACGGTACGTCACTCCCGGGCAAGAAGTTCGTGGAACGTTCAAACATTCAAATCTGTTCGTTCTCCACTGCCGTTATCGTTCTTCTATCGATTAGTGTATTTCTGCGCACGGTCACGTACGTGATTATCCGGTTCTTCAGAAGACCGAAATGCTAACGCTCTTAGCAATGTTAACTTAATATTCCATCGCAGTTTCGTGTTTGATTTTCGCCATTGTTTATTTTACTTTATTGTTCATTTGCCGTCGTACTAGCACTTACTTGCGGTAAAACCGTAGTTTAGGTTGTTAAATTACTTTCATTTTCTATATCCCGTAGTTTAGGTTGCTAAATTAGGAAACACCAAAAACAAATTAAATCCAGCTTCCATTTAGGCATATTTCTTTTCATCAATCCAGTTTCCATTTAGGTATATTTCTTAACATCAATCGAGTTTTTGCGTACACGACTTGTTTACATTCTCGCATCAAACCGGCTTCTACTTAGGCCTAAGCATGATATTTTCATCAATCCGGCTTCCATTTTTTAAAATACAATTATTTTAATCAATCCAGCTTCCATTTAAGCTAAAGTTGTTAATAAAAGATTTCCTATCTTCTAAAGTGAACACCTCGGGAAAATGAAGATAATTTGAACCCTAAACTACGGTTTAACCGTTATTTGCTTCTATCAGAACTGGTTTTTAACTTGAAATTGTGAAAAAGCCGATTAAAAAATTTTAGGGGGTCATCCACAAAAGACGTCCACACCGAGGGGAGGGGAAATGCGGACAAGTGCGGACGTCCACATAGACTATGTGGACGTCCGCATGTGACCATGCTAAATTATCGCCAAAATCACGCGTAATGGTAATTAAGTCATAATCTTAGTTGTTTATTAGTAGCCTTAGGCTAGACTTCACATTTTGAGAGAATGATATTCGAAGCCTACATGAAATCAGCATTTATTAAATTTAAGTTTTTTACATAGCTTTTATTCAATTTCATTCTTTGTCAATAAATTTCTATTAAAAAGCGACGCAGTAAAATTATCATCAGCAGTTGCAATGGTGGCTGTAACATGTGTGATACGGAGTTTACGGACGTCCGCAAAGGGGAGGTGGGTGGTCAGTCGAATGCGGACAAGGGGGTGGGAGTTAAAAAAGTAGGGTTTTGTGGACGTCCTTTATGGACAACCCCTAGGGTCTTATCCCAGTCACGTTTTCTGTGCAGATCAACTAATTATGCTACTCAACATGATTCTATTATTTGCAAAACTGTTCTACTTTTAAGTTTAATAGACGTTTAGCCTATCAAGTTTTGCTATTATAGTTTTGCTTCTCCTTATGCAGGCTTGGTTATTATAAATACGGACATTAAGGTTTCTCATGGTGTCATAAATCAAATCTACAGGGGTCAACCTATCCCTGCCTATTCACCACATTGCATCAAAATTAGGACTAGAAATACAAATTTAATCCCGGGTATCAATAACCAGAATACAAAAGCCTTAAACGAGCCTGGGGGCACGATAGTGTTTATAAAGGAAATCCGCCCTATATGACTCCCACTTGTCACACAGTTAAAGCATATATCATGCTTGAATTAAGAGCTATTTCGAAAGATATGAGACTGTGTACTGCAGGACTACAAAATGTTGCAAAGTTGAAACATTATGCCAGAAGAGCCCTGTGTAGATATCTAGCAGGCATATATGTGTCACCAAGTGGGGATGGAAAACGAAAAGCATGAAACCCGGGAAGATAGAGGTGATGCAAGCTAGTCAGTGAAAGAATAATTTAACTCTTAAATATATGTATCTAAAGTACTTATTTTATATTACAGTTTAACCAAGCCTGATTAAAACGCTTCTACTTCCATTGACTATATTAATCCATTTGACCCGCAGTGCTTAGTTTTCTGTCATTTAGCAGTCAACAAAACAGCACAGCTATTTTCAAGGTGCTTAAGGACTGCTGGGCAAGCCGATTTGATTCTTATATTATGAGGAAAACATCCAGTTTTATGTTGCATAGGAATTGCGTTGAGTTCTCCAATGTGAATGAAGAAAATTGAAAGTACAGACAAACAACGATTTCAGAGACAATTAATTTTTTTTAATGTTTCTTGGTCACTAAAATTGGTGATGACTTTGATGGGTGGTAAACTTGAGAGTACGAACGATATTCTTGCATTCAACATTTGCATTATGCAGAAAGAAGCACGACAAGACTTATAATTAGAAATATTTCGGGTTATCCTGCAGCAACAACCTGAAAATGGAGCTTGAACAAAATCAGATCATACACACGACCATTGAGTTAATGTAGTGACTGAAGAATTCAAAGCAACAAGTAAATTATATTTCTTGACGAGTACGAGACGCGTACAATACACACAGTTAGAACATTTAACAAGCGATTGAGTTCTGTCCGTTGGTTCGAAAATAAAATTACTATAAAAATAACACTCAAATACAGCAAATATTCCTAAAATTATTATTAAATAAGACCCGACATAAAGAAACATAAACGACGGACAGACACGAACATTACAAGTTGCCGCGATCGATAAATTACAATAAATTTACGAATACTGAGAGCATAAAGACACGATAGGAAGAGCGCAAGAGACAGAGAAACAGAGAGAGAGGGAGATACAAGAGGGAAGAAACGTGCATTGTTTTGTGTCAGTGAGATACAAGATACAGCTTGAGAGCTTTCGGAAGCGGTAACGTTTGAATGTCTTTTATGCGGCGTTGACTGAGTTGGTTACGAATAACTCTTCGACTTAGTTCCATCAGAGACAACGGTTCAGCTGTCAAATAAAACACAACCAGAATTTTAAGGACCTTGCACAACAGTTATTATGATAATATTGTTAATTACTATTACTGCAGCTTGCTTCAAACTTTCACTAACATTCACACAGTACATTATCACGTCGGTCATATTTGATAATTCTACTGCCTCCCAACTTATAAAATAATTCTAAACTATTTATGGAAAATAGATGCAGCAATAGTTTACCAGTAAATTTGTCTGGATTACTCCAATTGGGATTGAAAGTACTTTTCTGTTACAATCTCCTTCTCTGAATTAGACATTTTACTATTCTTTATAAATTACATCATTCATGACCCGTACACAGTTTCATATATCTTCGATTTGGGATCTTTCCAATTTATAAACAGCCTTGTGCTCAAGTCCCTTTCTCTTTGGCCACAGGCTGACTAGGAACACCTATGAGCAGTCTTCTTGAAGGGGTGCTATATAAATTCCAGAATAAATGAGTGTTCAATTTCAATAACACATTACATGGACAACTTCAAAACATAAGAATTCAGTGTGCCATATCCAAGGGTAAACAAACAATCATGTGGTGCACTTATGCACATTTCGCCCAGAGTTACCTGTTTAAAAAAAATATTATTGCCATTTACTTCAAACATTCACCAACAATTCACACAGTACATCTGCCGTATTTGGTGATTCTACTGCCTCCAATCAATAAAATAATTCTGAACTAATACTAAAACTTGATAACATTACACTATTTCACATTCAACGCTGTTAAAAAATTGAGGCTACTTACGATCCAATCCGCCGAGGTATTTCATTCTTATTTCGCAGTGGCCCCAAACAGCGCTTACAACTGGAAAAAGTTTTCGTCCTTTAAGTCCCCGAAATGCGACGCCGAGGTATTTTCCGTCTACCATGAAACTCAGTGTTCCTTCATCCATGTCGAGTATGACTAAAAATGCATCTGGCACAACAAAGTTCGAGTTGACATCAGTGTGCGGATACATAAGGTCGGGGTTGATTTTCGAGTTGTGATACAGTTTGTTTCGACCAAGATCCCAACCCCACGATTCTGCGTTGCTGCCGACGAGCGACTGGTACCCGACGCAGTGAAGAGGGGCATCTTTTGTAGCTACCCCGACGACCGCATGTGTTCCCCGCTGACGTGCGCTCCATTGCATTTCCCAGACGTGGAGACCCTGGCTGTATCCGACTTTACCCCGGATACAGTCGGTGCTCTGTGCCACAGGGTGTCTGTGTATGATGAGCTCATCGTCTTCTTTGATGAAGATGTTAAGGGAGCGATCTTCTGCATTCCATCCGTTTTTCAGCTGGATGTCTTTGGTCGCAGGCGGCATCTCAAGGAGTGCGTTGAGGCGGGGAGGTTTCTGTAGATCTGGATTGTACACAAGACTCTGTGCGAGGAACGGGTGGAAGGCAGGCTCGCGTAGTATGGTCTTGATTCCGCCCGAAACTTTCTGACCCATTTTTACCGGCATGAATGCACAGTTAGTCTCTTAACTCGGTCGCCAACAATTCGAAAATGTGAGTGAGATCTCGATGCGATAACTATATCCAAACTTCCTGCAAAAACAAACAGCACGGGTTCAAGAAACTGTCTCACATGATTATTAATCTGACAACATTTGATGAATCACAGACTATATCACCGGTAATCTACAATATTACCGTATAAAATGCATATATCAAGTGAAATAGGTCTGGAAATTCTGATTTGCTGCTTAATCTCTACCCTGCACCATCTGAAAATCAAATTGTGTGAGTTCGGAGAGCCATCAATGGGGTTTGAAGACGAAATTAACACGTTCAGGTGTTGACATACTCAAATTACAAGATAATATATGTAGGCAAATTCGACGGCCTTCATATCTATAGGATGTTCCTCCACAAGGTTTTACCAATGCACCTCTGGTTCATCTTCATCTGCATTGGTAATTAATGACATGGAAGTGTTTAATTAACGAATGCAATAAATCAATATAGTAGACATCTTTGTCCTCAACTTCTAGTACTGGGTAACATTTGACTCACAGCTCATTAAAGTCTACCCTGACTCTGCTCACCCACACATTATCACAATCAAACGAATGACCTCACATCCTCTGCATTGAGAAGAACCCTGAATAAATGGTGTCCTTTTCAGGCCCTCCTCCTGTGAACACTCCCGCCCATATCCACATCATACCAACATGAGGCGCACACGTGTGCAGGCAGGGAAATAATAGCATGGAACATCCTGTGAATGACCCTAATCCTTACCTCAACAGACCTCACCTAGATACAGTTGCGGATGAGTGAGCAAGTTTGTACCAAAAGCCTCTTCAATTATCTCCTCCCTCCCCCAATATATCCCTCCACAACATTAATTCCTTCTCTGCCCCCTCCCGTTCCAATCCTTCAGTACCACGCGACCAAGGCATCTGGTTATTGAAAGGAAAAGGTTTCTCTTTCAAATCAAAGGTAAACAAAGGTGTATCATGGACCCACAAACCTTGCTATTCAAATTAAAACCCAGACACGATATACGTCCCCCTCCAATTACTTAATTTCAAGTTCACTCTCAGATTCCTTTTCAAACTACTAGCCAAAATTGCAGCTTGAAAGATGAAAGAGACGTTCATGCTCCCCTAGATCTGTCTCTGTGTATACATTTGGGTTAAAGAGGCGATGACTAAACCCATTTGCTCAAAGGTCTCAAAGTACATTTCTTAAGAGGCTGGCGCCCTGCAATCAGCCTTATAGTATCGCTTTAGAAGTTTATTGTTTACGATTACGATTGAGATCTAAGTCCCTGAAATACGTTCCCCATCGGGAGGTGAACTTCGATCCGCACAGATGTGCGTGGGACGTGCGTTGTAACCGATAACAAAGAACAGTAGCGTCGCCCTCCTCCTTTATCCAAACTTGGAACTGGCACTGAAATTAGCCTTGATAACTTCATTTACTACTATACCTTACAGAGGTTTGAATATCTGGTTTCTGATATTTATGCCATATAAAAATTACGTACCAATACAAAACAAAAACACGTCTATGCATTGGGTAACTATATTGACAGACGGTGTTCTGCTGAATGGTTTCGTATAAACCAAAGGTATCCTATTGTGCGTGTCAATCGTTCCGTTTTTCTGCAGGTACCCCACAGTGGGGCGTCGATACCCAATTGTACGCCCATGCTTTCCAAGCTCACAGATCCTTATGCGGCGTTGTAACCTGGACATCGCCCACAAAGAGCGGCGCTAAAAACGCCATCTGTTAATGACAGTCTGTCAACAGATAGTGTCAACAATAAGTCGACTGACAAGTGATGTCATTCCCTTGAGCTAGAACGGCACAGGCAGTGGGTGCCATTATTATCCAACCATGACTAAATAGGAAAAGAATGTCATCCTGAGTCCTGACATACACTATTATCATTATCAGCGTCATCATTATTACAATTATAACTATTATTAATAGTAGTATTACTATTACTGCTACTATTGCTATTATTCATTTATTAAGCGCCACTATCTAATGAACATCCATCAAAAAATGGCCCTGATTAATGGCTGCATATCAGTTCTTTGATTCCGGAAGTATTCCTGTATAGTTTTAGTTCAACGACACTGCGTGATAACAAAGATCATTGGAGGTCGAACCTCCTCCTTTTCCTAGGCTTGGGACTGACACTGCGAGAGCAGCTGCGGAGTTCAAGCATTCCGAAAATACCTTATACCACATCATTCAAACAAGACAAGACGGAAACATACCTAAGACGTACCTAACTCGACTGAGTTCCAATATCCATCGATCACACAACTATACCGAAAAACCGTTTGGCCTCAAAGTTATATCAACCTATCCGGACGCGTGAGGTAAACGAATGAGCAATAAAATATTTTGTACCATTCCCAAACCACAACAGTTACCAACGAACGACTCACTCGAGCGAACTACTCCGTCATCAGTTCGAGGAAGTCATGACGTCAACACTTCAATTCGTAACGAAACGCTTTCGTCACGCTGGCACCGCTGATACGCTTCAATGTCACCATGAGAGACGGTGACAAAGCCGTTGAATCGTTTCAAGAGCGGCCCATGAATAATTTAAGGCGGCGTGTTTATGGCGAAAAGCTGAGACGAATCGGTCCCGTCTGGAACCGCGTGGACAGACCATAACAAAGTCAGTTCTAAGTAACGAAAACGCGAACCACTCCAAGAGACTAGCAATACACGAGACTGTTAAGACGCATGAGAAACGAAGGGGCAGTCGTAACCAGGCTAGGCTTACAAAACAAGAAACTATTAAGACGTACAAGAAACTAATGGGCAGTCGCAACCAGGCTAGACTTACCAAACAAGAAACTATTAAGAACCACGAGAAACGAGGCTATAGGCTAGGCAATGCAAGGAATTCTATTTGCGGAAAAGGCTGAAAAAGACGTCATCAGATAAAAATAGACCAGCCGTCGTAAACCTATCTCGTATCTACATTTGTAACTGGCTGTACGCATGCGTTGAGGAAATGAGTCGGCGTCGGCTATACTAGCAACACCAAGCGTCCGCTGCACAGCACAGTCTGTAACTGGATCCCACGTAGTGACTGTAGGAATTCGTAGAATGAACAGCTTTTCTGCCGGTTCGGAATACATTAAGAGTTCTACACTTGGGTCAAACAGTGCAGAGCTGTTTGTTCATAACTAACTCTGGACATGCCATGAATGTTTCCGCCAGTATACACTAACTGTGGTAGTGCCAGTGCAAAGCTTCGTGAAAACAGGAGGGCGACGTTGATCGCATCATGACAATATCACCATGAAACCTGGCCATACAGGTTGACGAAGATGACAATGATTAGATTGAAAAGTGTTAGCATCAGCTGCTATACCACTGTCCTATACTGGCTCTTTGTTTACAAGTTTCCTAGTCTAAATAAATCAAAATTGCAGCTTTATGAAGTTCAGCATAACAACTATGGTTTACTTGTACATAACCATAACCTGAATTTTACTCACAGACTTCATACTTTTTGCACCACATTAAACCAAAGGTCCACTGCACATAATAAGAGCAACGACTGGTCATCCTGTACACAAATCACCCTATGTTCACAATTACTGTCCTACATGGCAATGATGAAGCCCACGCAGGGACTAAATGGGAGAGTTTCTGCCTAATATTATATGTAGGTCTTAGTGAAGCCATTAAGACATACAATTAACCATCAAAATCTTAACCTACGTTCAAAACAACACAAAAAACCTTATCGTTGCAAACAACACAAAAATCTTATCTTCCTAGGTGTACAAAACCACAGACTAGTCATTTATTTACTCTGGATACTAGTGGGGTGATGTTGAGCTGTTTGGGTCCAGTATGTGTCCATTGCACCAAAATGGAGTGGCTATACCCATATGCCCACCCTACTTTCCTAAGGTAGTGAACAAATTACTGTTCAGTATGCCAGTCTATCCTTTGTTGGGGAACTCTCCCAGTTCCCTTAAAATTCAACCTAAACCACTTCTACCACTGGCTGACTGTCCTTACTACCCCATTACGAGTCTGGTACGACATCGGCTGGATCAGCAGCCTCGTAGATCAGGGCAATAAGAGCATTTATTCCGAGTGTGGGGAAAGGTCTGACCGTGTGAGATAATCGGCAGAACACATACATTGCGTGCCAAAGCTAATCATCTACAGACTTCTGTATAGGGCCTGTACTTTGTATAGCAACAGTTAAAAGTGTAGATGGCATGTTTGGCTAGACTAGTCTAAAGCGTATGTCAGTCGCTTCTGAACATAAGTAAGTAAGTAAGTATGCAACACTATTCTTTGACGTGAGGATGCCGCAAGCATACATATGTTGCTTATTTTCGAGACATTTGTACCCTGGGACCTACTTACTTAAATGGGTTGGCATCGCATTCAATAGTAAATTTATTTCAACTCCCACTTAGTCACAATATAAAGTAATATAGAGCGTCACAGCCTAGCCCAAAAATGCGCTGTATAAATGTTCAGCCACAGTGCTTAGGCTAATTATTATGGTCACGGTCAAAGCCAAACGGTCGCAATAGAAATTAGCTGTATGCTTGTGATTACATTAACAACATGTCACCATGCTAGGGTAAGAGCCATTTTTAAATTTGGTAAAAATACAAAATATTCGTTCGATTTCTACTTACAAATCTGTCGAAAAACTCTCGAGGTTTCGAAAACAATCGCTCATCTACTACACGAAAAACCGATCCAAAGCAAGAGATATCGTCAAACGAATTTCACAAAAATAATGGTTGATTTTTCCCTATAATTAAACAAAAGAAATTCCTAAACCATTTGGATCTTATTTGCAAAAACAGACTGAAAACACTTCACGAGTCTTCCGTAAGCTTATTCAAACACTGAATCAGCCGTGGCTTTTATGGTGAGTCCAGTTAACACATCGCCCTGTAGGCTGACAAAGGCCATTATACCGACTGACTCAGCTTACTCATGCATTATTCAGAAGAAGGCGGGGTCTAGCCGAGCACACGCGTGAATCCATTTATAGCACAAGCTGCGCGCCACAGGTCGACAGCTGATCCAAACATTGGACAGCTTATCAGTAGTATTGTACGCGTATCCAACGCCATGCTTACAATCTTGACACAATTTGTCAATTTGTACACGGAAGACTCCAGATAGAGGACAAGCAATTGTAAATGAAACAACATACCTTTCATCAGATACTTCGCGAAGAAGATCGGCCGTTATTTAGCTAATGGGTGTAACCGTAGGGTGGATGGGAAATAGCAAGAATCCGAATTATAAGCAGATTCATGTCAATGTCGAAGTTTAGGAACAACTTATTATAGGCCTACGTTGCTGAAAACCAACCATCTCTCTCATGATAATTGGAACTTCTCAATTTAAATATGTACGTCACAGATAAATTGCGCCATCAATAACCACGTGATATTTGTTTTAGACTTGTAGAGCTGGTATAATTAAGCTTAATAGTCATTGCTTTTGCATCGAGTAGCAGTTTAAGTTTCAATTTTCGCTAAACAAACCCTCAAATTTTCAAAGTCGTTATTATTAGCTTTAGCAGCTTCAGTTTTCTCCCGTTATCAGTGAATCTCTGTGCTTATCTCCTTAATCGTTTTCGTGTTATGTCTATTTTCGTTCTAGTAGTGTTAGACTAAAATCCGTAAGTATGCTACTCGTCGACGACGATTTTTCGCTTCCGCTAATGAAAACAACACTGTACCGACACCATGCGCGTATATTTACCCAAGGATTTTCGTTCATCTACACTTATACGCGAGTCCACAGCTCGCAAGACGGTATCCACGTGCCCATGCCCACGTGCCCAAAATTATAGCGCTTTATCTATCGAACAAAGCAATCGCGAGCAGAACGCAAGATAAAGAGTTGTACTTGCACCCGTCACTAAGCCGATATCCAGAGCGGACTCCAAAACCGCTAAATAACCCCGCCCCTTAAGGGTGCTACAAGAAGCCCTGGCGAATGAAGAGATAATGAGGACAAAGGACTTTGTGAACGGGGTTCGGGTAACGCCATGATCTGACACCAGACAAAAAACTTCTGCACAAAGAGGCGTTCATACGTGGTTTCCAATAGACTGTAGTATAAATGCGCTAAATAATTACGGAAACGTGGAACTATATAAAACTCAACGATAAGCGTACTAATAATAAGTGAGTCCCATCACCAGCGTTTTCCAAGGTATCACCATGTTAAGTAATTGTATTCTTCAATGTACCAGTTGTCAGCCGCATTACTGAGCTCTGGTTAACTGGTTAATGTAAATTTTGTCGTCTCCTCGGATTCTGATCTGTCACTCTAAACGGACAAAACAACCCGGCTATTGACGACTCTATTTGATATAGCGCCGACATAAGTAGAGTCGTCAATAGTCGTTGGAATTTGATGTAATGTAATGTATAATATTATCTCATACATCCAACGCATGTCTGCATATCCGTACATGTGTACATGTCAAGTTGAATGACAGCTAAGTATACCTCTATTATAAGCAGCTGCCCTGGAAGCCGCCAAGCATGGCTGACATGTAAGCGACTTAATTTTCTTAGCCTCAGCATATGAGTGAGAGTCGCCCCCATCCTTAGCCATTTCATTTACTTATACCAGAGCATATAACTAGTGGTGACACCCTCCTCTATAGTTCTTTCTCGGCCGTATGATCTTAACACAGTGGGCGGTTGATGCGCTCATTAAATTCGTGGTAGGTAACAGGGTACTATTGTGATCTTGAATAAATTTAACCCCGTTGGGATTTGAACTTCTGACCTGAAATTGCTACGGCACAACTCAAACACTTCATATAGCGCCTGTTGAGAGCACATCTCTGCATCTCTCTCGTAATCGTAATCTCAACATTTCTACAGCGCCCACAAAAGCGCAATCGCTGGAACCAGCTTATTCACAGGCGCTGTCTCTCCCGGCCTCTGTCTCTGCCTCCATCTATCTCTGCCTGTCTCTGTCTGTATGGGTCTCTGCCTGTCACTGTCTATGTTTCCTTGTGTCTCTTTCAAGCTACGAACCTGTCTCTGCTGTCTGTCTCCTTAGCTTACTCTCCCTCCCTCTGTATCTCTTTCTGCCTCTCTCTGTATCCCTCCGCAGCTCTCACTGTGCCTGACTTTTGTATAATTATCTGCCTGTCTGTCCGTCTGTATGCCTTTCTTTGTCTCGCCCTCTTTCTCCGTCTGTCTGTCTCGGATCATCTTCAACCATGAACAAACAACCCAACCCATAATTAACCCGTTAATTAAACCCAAACTAGGCAAAGAGATTACAGCTACTCCTACTGCTCCTAGCAATGCACCATCGTGAAGCGTCCTATTCGCTTTTCGGTCGTTTTTTTCTGCTAAACTAGACATGCTTCATAACACAAGCGAGAAGCGTCACCCTCCTCTTTTATTTCTGTTTCGAACTGGCTCCACCACAGAACTGCGCTGTGGAGGAGTTGCAATGCGAGGCCAAATAAAGGCGCTATGTGAATAGTAATTATACGCACACACGGATGCATGTAGTGTTTATTTCGCTCATAAATAATTATTACAGGTCGCGCGATTAACATGTTGAACCTTAAGCCATGTGATTAAGAAACAGGCCACTGTAACTACTGCAATTACTCAACAGTTGTTTTCATACGAATTTGCGCCATAAATACACAGATTATATTTTTATCAGCATCGCTGAATAGTTCAGACAAGTACACCTGTTTACTTTACAATTCTACACAAAGGAGAAGGATTAATCGGAAAGGCATCGACGAATTACTTCAGATTTCTAGTGCCATCACAGCCACTCTGATAGCCTGCACTCGTCATCGCTCACCCAATGGGCGTGGCTTGGCCATAGGAAGCCACGCCCAATGGGGGATACCCTAGGAAGTTCGTCACGTGTACAAATATTCAATGCCTATAATTAACTGCAGCACATAATTAGTTCTCTGCGCAGGTCTGTTTTGATTTAAACTAGTCTGGAATCTCTGGATAGGATACACAATGGCACGCATTGAACACAGAGGAAATACTTTCATGTGCATGCATACATAATGACTTTTGCATGCATATTATATGCATGCATAATATATGTATGCATGACGTATGTATTTGTGTTTCAATATTCTCGACGAATTTAGAGCACTAATTTTGTGAATCTCTCAACGTATGAAATTTAGGCTCTACACAAACAGGATATATTAATAAAACGTGCAACTAAATAGAGCCATTATATGGCGTTATTGCATCTGGCTAGGACTTTATCTTTTCAAGTGTGTCATAACAAACCATGCGAGACCAATCATGACGTGTGTCATAGTCTGCTTGGCTGCACTTTAAAACAGACACATTAAAAATGATATATCTTCAACTCAACATAAGTAGCCTAGGTCTATTTATAGAAGCATTTCATTGTGTTATATAAGTAGTGTACTGAAATATATTATGTACGTATTGCATTGTGTTGCTTTTGCAATTATTGAGCGGCTCTCATTGAATAAGCGAATCGATTGACGCTACAATCATTCATAGCAACAGATGTTCAAATCATAGAATCCCATATATTATCATAATTAAATAAGATGTCAGGTCAATTGCACGAATACACGTTGCTATTATTATTATTATTTTACTATTACAATTATTATCATTATCGATATCGTTATTACTATTATTATCATTATTATTATCAGTTATTATTATTATGCATTACTATTATTATTGTTCATCTTTACTATTGTTACTATAATAATAATCATAAATTAAGGTTAGAGGGATAGACGTAGCTGATTTTCGTGCAATGCGTCAAGTCAGAGGGGTTGTCCAGAGATGGTCAAAGGAAGTGACGAGTTCGGTTACCATAAAGACCACAGACAGACAGACACAGACAAGCAGTCTTGAAGATGTGGTGGTGGCTTCATTTTACGGACACTGTAGTAACAAGGATCATTAGCGTCGCCCTTCTCATTTTCCAGGCTCGGGACTTGCACTGCTGGACTGGAAACAGTGTAGGAGTTTAATTTAGAGCATCGAACGAAGTTGACACTTACCCTTCTGGCGAGAACAGGGCACACCCACTGGGTACTCAGCCCTTTATTCAATTTCCCTCATAGGTTTATAACGGAACCATTGTCTTCCCACACACATGTCCAAGGTCTCCGGTGTCAGCCACTAACCTCCAAGGCAGCTGGTACCGTCGACACTCCACTATACCAGGTGTCACAGGCTGTCCGTTGACAACAACACATAACCGTACCCGGTGATGATTTAGGGTGCCTTCCTGCCCTCCTTTGTGACCACATCACCTGTCTTTCATCGTGACACCGTCTTTTCCTCTTTATGTCTTTCTTCCCCGCACGACTGTTCGCTTTGTCGCGGTAGCAGTTGGCTTTGTCGGTAACGTTGGAGTCTTTGTTGATGCGAAGGCCGTTGCTTTTGTTCCTCTCAGTGAATGAACCGTTATCTATCTATACTTTCTTTGTACCCTAACGCTCCCCTCACCCCACCCAACAAGAAAAGTTTCCTAGGAGTTACGGTAACACGGTGAAAGCCCACAAGGAATTAGTACAACTTTCAAAGTTACCCAAGACGCAATGTATTATCATGTTTAAGTTTCTGAATGTGTAATTGCTACGAACTCGACATTTCCCATTATAATTGCAACAAATTCGACAATTGCTAAACAGTTGCTATAAATTTCATATTGTCCAACAACTTGGCTACTTATTAGCCATTGCATCAAAACTACAAAGAGAAGGGGCTTACACCTATACGCGATATCTTAACATTTCGGCCCCACATGTAATCCTACAGCCTACATATTCGATGTTACTGTAGAACTCGTTAGATCATCTGTATTGGTTTCCTTGCAACATGCACCAGTCACATCACGAAAAACATTTTTATTAAATATATATATCAAGACACAAGATATTCCAACATGAAACATTAAGATCGTCAACAAGAGTAGTAGTGGACCAAGATTCCGCTAACTAGATACACCACAAATTAACTTACCAAGAGTCTCATGTAACAGTTCTGTAACCAGAGTCTAACCTCCTTCGTGTGGTGTCACCATGACATGTGTGACAGAGAAGGCGTGATGCATGTCTATAGATCTGCCGAAAATGTACTCTGCCCTCGTGTTCTCAATGTGGGGGAAACTGAGGAACTGTAAACTCGAGAGCCCTTCAGCTTCCTGACCCTTTGCCCCATGACCACTAAACCCATTACCACTTAAAGACTTCCTGTTGCCTTCTGTATCTGTATGTCACTGTGTTTATGTGCGTGTGTGTTGGTGTATTACAGTATGCGTGTGTAATCGTAATTGTATCTGTACACGAACATTTTTAAGGCCCCGCTCAAAATCAACGGTGCTGGTCACTTCCTTCTTGTTGTCTTTACACCCTCAGTTTGATTGGCTGTTACATGTTTATGACCCTGTGCCGTAAAATCCCCTAATTTTTTTTGTGTGTGTAGGCATGTCCACTGTCATATGTCGCTCCGTGTGTCTGTTTCTTTTACTTTCTGTATGTCTTTCTGTGCTTATGTATCTGTTCGTACATCCGAGTCTCTGCCCGTCTAATGGACACATACACAGACATACAGAGTTACAGACAGACAGAGTTACAGACAGACAGAGTTACAGGCAGAGTACGACGTTTCTGTTCCTTGTTGAGAGCGAGGCCGATTTGAGAGGCGCCATATAAATGTTCGATCATATGACTTAATTCTTACATAAACAACATAATCAGATGCAATATATTCGTGAAGAGAGAATGCAATTGCAGACAGAAAAACACGTAGATATAATATTAAATATGGTTTAAACAGATAGGCTTTTGTGGGCGCTGAGCAATTTTTGAAGACTTGCATTACATTTACATTACGTAGACAGACCACATACAGGCAGAGATATAATATGAGATGGATACACAGATGGCAGACAAACATACATACGTGGATAACAGACAGAGACAGACAGACAGACAGACAGACAGACTAAGTCAGTTGTCTTCATATCAAGAAGGGGACTATAGTATAACTACACTCTCATAGTCAACCTGTCTTCATTACACCCAATGTTGTTGTTTCAATTATTTAAGCCAGAGGTCGTACGATCAACCTCCCTGTTTATATTCACGCCAGGCTCAATCTAGCATTCCCAGGACGTTCCAAGGGGGTTGGTTAGTCAGAGGGCGACACTTTAACGGCGGAAATAATAGTTAAGCCCTTGATTTGTTATTTCCGCTTTTCACTGGCACCCGTCTGAATTTTTGGGCTAGTACATGTAGGCCTACAGCAGTTGTATAATCAGCCTATAGTAGGCTTCAGATATCTTATCTGCAGTGTTTAACGTGTTAGTGTGATTGGCAAGATTACCTAGTTTATGCTAACGATAACGATAATTTTATTGTAACTAAATCTCGCCTAACTGGCAATGAAGGTGTAACAGTTAAGTATGGACATACAAAGGAAAATAATTTGCCATTAAACAATGTGAGTTTGCAAGGGAAAGCCCGAAGGGATGTCCTCCCGGTGACAGGGCCAGTTACCACCCATAATAGCATAATTATACGATACGACAGCTCAATATATTGAGCACAGTGATGTTTGTGTAATACAAGTAAAATATTACATTTTATGGTTACAGAATTTAAGTGATCTTAACAAAGCTTAACTACGCTGCATCTCTTCCATTGCCACAATTGGTGAATGAGTTTGAATATAGAATTTTATTAGTAGCAATGTGTTAGCATATCGATGAAGAGAAATTCCTTTAATAATCTGATTTTGATGGTCCTGAAAATGTCTAACATAATATGACGATTTAATGGTTGGAGTTTTTTGTCAAAATTGGTCATTTGCGATGCGACTTATTTTTCTCATAGCTTCGGCTATGTAAACGACAGCTCTACGCAAGTCACCTCCCGCGCCGTCTAATCTTGCCACCGGCAGCGTACGGCCAATATACTTATCGTAGTTGAGTTGGCCGTGGGGTGAGAGCACCTTACGTGGAAGAGAAATACCCTGGTGGCGATTTGAACCCTGACCTCTTGGTTGACAGTCTTACACACTAACCCTAGGACTTCCCAAAAGCTATAAATTCATATACGCACATGGATTAGTGTCAAAGCCCACATTAATGCCTGAGCAGAACCCAATTTCTGCTCTCATGGCTTGTAGTCAAGTTTCCAATTAACAGAAAGCACAGCTCGCTGATGAAAAACATCTTGAGGCCAATAATTAAACGTTTGCAGTGGTTCACTGGGCAAACGGTATCAGAATAATGATTTCACATAATATTATAGACAATGAACGCAAATGTGACCAATGATGAGAATCTGAATGTTTAGTTGTAAAAGAAAGTAAGAAAATAGACAAATGGCATCGCAAAATATAGATGTATAATTGTATATACAGAAATGTGACCAATAATATTACAATCCAACTGTTTTTTTGGCACGCCATCAGTTGATGCATTAAACAAATTGTGGCAGAAGTCATTGGGTTCGATTAAAGCCAATGCACTAATAAAAATAAAAGACTAAAGTATCAATTACAATGAAAGCTAAAGTATTAATAACAAGAAAGAGGTCCTATGAAAAAAATAATAGAAAGATGGTCCATACAAAATAATAGGTATAATTTCCATCATAATAATAGAGTGAAATCCTATCAGAATAAAGAGATCCAATCATAATAGTAGAAATATGTGTCATCTTATTAATAGAAGGCAGTCTCATCATAATAATATAAATAGATCATAACAAATAGCAGAAAATGATCAAATCTGATTACATTTAAGTAAAACTATAATTTAGAGGCCAAACAATAGCAAAAACAAGGTCAAAACATTGAATAAAGAGACCACACCATCGTAGAAATTGGTCACACCATATAGGCAGGAATAGATCGCATAATATCAGATAGGGAGGTTGTACTATAGTAGGTGTAAGTGGTTGTTATTGCAATTTCCTCTTCAGATAAGGCAACGTTGACTTCAGAGATAAATATGAGAGCCTGTTCTTAGTCAGCGAATGACAACACTGCCTCATTATGACTCTCAGCAGAAAATCGATGACGGATTCTGGGTCAAGTGTATGGCTGGGTCAACGTTCAGCGGCACGGACCCCTCCAAAAAAAATCAGAATTAAACTGGAAGGCCTATGCCTATCAATGCTGGCTTATTTCAGTGAGTGTAATCTCGGGCACGCACGGTCCGTACACGAGGACCTTAATACTTGTACGGGTAGCTTAAAAGGTGTGACACCGATTCAAACGAGCAACGGCGATGAGGGCGCGATGAGGGATATCACCACCAAAAAAATGGCAGGGTCAACGCCAAACCATCGGTATGAAACATTTACATTTATTTCGATGAACTCCGACAGTGCCAGTCCCAAGCCTTGATGAAGTAGGAGGGTGAGGGCTTGATCTTTATTATCACAGTGTCGTTTCACTGAGACTGCTGATTCACTTTTATAAAAATTTGGTGATTCTCAGTGTGGGTATTGTGCAAACTGCATTGGGACAAGGATGGAGATATCATATTCCCAGCCATAACTTTTATTTTTTAATTGAAATTGAACACTTGTAAAATGCCACTAAGAAATTCAGATGAGTTCCCTACCCAAGAGACGGTCAAAAGACTAAATAAATCCCTCATACATAGACTGTTATTTCCCTCAGGCAGTTTCTTTTAGATTGTTTGCCATTCAAGTTACATCACATTATCATACACATCCGTCTTTGAACCCCAATGATTCAGACTGCCAACAAAGATACACTTTCCCATCCATTTAGATTCAGCCCCTGTGGTTCCGAGTCTTAAGACAATCCCCACTTGGGCTTAACTCTTTTCTTCTTCCTCTTCTTCAGAATATATCCTACATTCCCCAAAACATTACTCTTGCATTTCCTTTCCACTATTTTAACCTTTTTTGTCACAAACATGTCGTACTAAAAGCAGTTTTATTATCTTTAGAATACAAAACAGTTTTTAAAAAGTTCTAAATAGTTTTCTAATCTATGCTAGATCTAGCATTTTTTAAAGCTATAAGTACGTTTCCAATCTTTGTTCAAATTCGCTGTATGTTCCATAAATCGAATTTTTCAAAATCTACTTCAAATATGTTTTTAATATAACGCAATGCGCGTGCAGTTGTAAGATATATACTTTATATTGACTACTTACTAACAAATAGATTACTAACAAATGCATGTAGGCTGGAACTATATAATGAAATCGGCACAGGAACAGTTTTTTAATGATTTTAATTAATAAGACTAACCGTAGCGCATGCGCGTAGTGATCGTCTTGCAACGCATTAACGGATCGATGTTTCCGCAAGAAAGATCGGTCGCCAAATCAGCTGTTGTTTCGGTTCGCTGCGCAACCGTAGGTCTACAACCATCGAAGCGTGACGAGAATAATTGCCATCGTAAACCGCGGTTTTTGTTCGAGTGCGAGCGAAGCTCATGACGGAATAGCCTGGCGCCTGCCAATCACCTGCCTTCTTTGTTTTCTTTGTTACGACTGCATAGCCACGCCCACCCGTCAATCAACTAGTCAATACCTAAACCGCACTTGGCGAGGTAATAATACCCACTCGTCGCTTTGCAGTGAAGCAAATGTAAAAGTAACTGCATTAAATGTGATTCACAGGGCCGTACCGAGCTATAATTGCGCCCTGTGTCTTGCATAAATCTGGCGCCCCCACATTTTTTAAATAGTGCATTTTATAGAATAAAAAGTTATTCCTTCCCTAAATTTTCGCCCTTTCCATATTTGGGCCTTGGGCCACCGTGGTCCTGGTGGTTCTCCTTGGGCTGCATTAATAATCCGCCAAAGAAAACAGTTTATGTGCTTGCACTAATTAAAAGCATGGTCGCAACATTGCTTTGTCACAAGAATTGGAGGTTAGAGATAGGTCTCGGAGGTGAATTCGCTCTGGATTTTGGGATGAGTGATATGAGGACGCTTGGGGGTTCTGGTGTCAGCTCGGTTTGGTTTTGTATAAGCTACAGAGTATACGGACGCTATATATGGGTGAATTCAAGGTTGAGGAGTAGGGAATTGCAGTACCCCTAATCGAGCTTTTACTGGACAATGCAGGTGTTGCAGTCTAGCATGAGATGGATACAAAGAAGGTTACTGTACAGTGTGCATTAAGCTCGAGCGAGATGGGTTGGAGATGTGATTAGAGGAGAAACCTGAATTAGAAATCATACCAAGATCACGAACACGGGTTTCGAAAGTCAAGGTGAGATATGAAGAAATTATGGGTCGGCGTACGGAATGATCAGGAATAGGGTTTTAATTGTCAAATTTGTACTGAAGGGGTTGAACATGTTTTCACAAGTCCAGGCTGATTTGGTTAGAAGAAATGCTAGGAACTAACTAACCCTCCATAACTAGAAACCTTGACTTAGACTATGCGACAGAAATCTGCATCAGTAGAATTGCTGCAACGTGTAAATAACGCTGTAATACAATGCATAGGGCACCCGATCAAACTGTCATTGAAAGATGAGCAGGGTCGAGGCCACATCAGAGATGCAATAAACCATGATTTAAAAAAAATCAAAAGTTGCTTTTTTGTTTTTTTGTTTTATTTAGTTTATTGGGTTTTAGTGTTCCTTTGGGTCTTGTCACAACAGTTTTGTTTTAAAAAGTATCAACCAAAGCATGAAAAAGAGCGTCAACTTGTTTATATAATAAATGTAGTTTGAATTCCGACTGAATAGCATACAATTAGTAATCTAATAATAATATTAGTAAATTAATAAAATATATTTTAAAAAACAAAAAACTAAAAAAATTCCCATTTTGGTTTTTTTTGTAAAAAACTATATAACCAAAAAACCAACATGTTTGCCCTGGGCCATATACGGCTGCTAAAGAAACGCGCGAAACATTTTTATGCAAATGCTTCCACCTGTTTAGATCTTACTATGCGCCGTACGATTTTCTGTTTCCCAATCAGCTGACGTCTCGAATGACAATTGCGCTGTTAATAAAGCAAGACACGTGCGCCGCGAAGTGAGGCACGCTGGCGGGGCTGTGACGTAGCCCCTCGCAGAGGTATTTTTAGCAACAGCACCGACGCGAGGGGTGACTCCTTTGTTAGAAGTTTTCTCCATGGGGTCGTTTGTATAAGAGGATACGGTGTCAGTGCTGGTGCAGCGGAGTCGGATTACGGGTGATTACTGACATAGGATTATTAATATTCATGAGCGCTCCGGTTATGACCAGTTCCCACATCTGGCTTTTATGATTTTCGAGGCACTTGCTATAACTTGGCGCGCACATGGGTCTGCTAATGAAACACTGGCAGTAAGGTTAGGTAGAGGATGAGGGAAGGCTGAAATGAAGGATGGGTGGAAGGCGGGATGGACGGTTCGATGTGAGGAAGTCCATGGGTGGATAGATGCAGAGACCGACAAACGGAACGGTGGGTGAATGTTGAGTGGATTGATTGGTGAGTGGATGGATGGATTGATGGATGGATGAGTGGTTGTATGGATTGGTGAGTGGATGGTTGAGTTAATGGATGATTGGGTATATGTGTCAGAGGCAGAGGAGGGAGACTTAACGAAGGACAGGAAGGGACAGTCCCCTGAAAATATTTCAGGTGCAGGGTACAAAGTCGCTTATATCTCCTCCAAAGTTCATAATTATTTTTAAATATTTAAAATTATAGTGTTTTCCACTATTCATCATCGTTTGAGGCATTCTTGCTTAGGAACTAAACATTTTCGACCTGTCCCCAACCCCTTTTGTCCAACTGCCCTCCTATCCCAGGACAAAGTCTCCGCCCTTAGTCAAAGGATGAAGATATAAGTGAACGGATGGATTATGGCATTGAAGGTGGATGGCTAAATGAATGCAGAGCCGGTCTTTGGGGTGGCGAGGTCGGGCACGGCCCGAGGGCGCCGGCAAGTAGGGGCGCCGACGAATGGGGCGCCAACAATTTCGGGGCCTGAAAGGGCCCACTTTTCGTATTTCAATGATATTTTTTATTGATGGTTGTTAAAAACATTTTTCTGTGTCTTATTTTCTTTTCTTTTATTTTTGTCCCTTACTTTTAAGTTTACGTCAGTAATAAAGGTCATCAAATGATATTCATCATTTGAAAACAAATAACACAATAAAGAAATAAAACTTGCCAATAGTATTTTACTTTTTATAAAAAATAATGTATATAGCAAATTTAATGTACGAGGAAACTTAAAATGTTTTTTTAAACTGCCTGGCTACAAAAGTACAAATACAGAATCGAAGGCCAGAGATAGAGGAACAGTTTGACCAAAATAAATAGTCTTTGAGCATTGAAAAATGTGTTATACAAAATAGCAAGACGGTCACACTGTATTATTAATGGATGGCCTGATGACGAGAAGATGGAGGATTGGGTGGATAGAGGAAATAGGTGTGCGTGGATGATGGTGGATCGGTTGTGAACATATGAACGGACGATCGAGTGTATTGGGTGTTTAATATTTTAGCTGGATGTGCTGGGGCACAGGAAGCCAGTGAAGTGTCCCGAAGGAAAGCAGATATGTGAAAGAACTTCAGGGGACCACCAAGCAGGCGGCTGGCAGCGTTTCGGTATTAACTGAGGCCTACTCTCAAGGAGGTTCTTCCGACGAACAAAGATATCTAGATATCATGGTAACTATTGACCTTGTGGTACATATAGGCCTACTTTAACAAATATGCTAATTTCGGGTCAACGCACCTATTAAATGAGTCAACCAGAGGTGTAGCAAGGTTTTAAAAGTGGGGGGGGGGGCATAATGTGAAAAATATTGCGCGAAGCTGAAATTTTTTTTGCACCCACTTTTTGAGTTTTGCCCCCCAGAAATTTGAAAAATGGGGGCACAAATTATATCAACAAAAGTCATCCTAAAAATCCATTGGAGAAACCCCAGTTTTGAAAGTGGGGGGCCAGTGCCCCTCTGCCCCCACCGCTTGTTACACCCTGGGGTCAACATTTCAATGTTTATATGGGTCATCCCACCCATAATTTCGTCGCATCTCACCAACATATCACCACTTAGGTTTATACACTATACTCAATGGTCGTGTAAAGTGTATGACAGATCTTGCCCTTCGCACATGATGACGAACTTGGTTATGTTCTTCTTCCTATCGCATGCCACCTGAACATTGGAGCCTTCACGTCTATTCACTCCTTCAAGCCAGCCAAATTTATTGACCCCAGATCACCACCCTGCTCTCTTTACCGAGAAACCGATCAGAAGAGTGAAGACTGGAAAGAGGCAAAGACTAAGTTGAGAAGTAAACACGTGTTAGTGTGGCACGGTGCCAGATTGGTTAGAGTGGTCGGTCTGTAATACTCGGTGTGCGCCGAGTGAGCGGATTCGATCCTCGTCCGAGGAGTCAGTGTGTAGGGACCTTGAGCAAGTCCTTCGCGCACAATTGCTCTGCAGTACAACTGCAATTGCGCCGTCGAGGCATGTGCACTTCTGAAAAAAAATGTTGAAAGAAGAGCAATGTCAAATTTCAGTTGTATTGTATTGTATTTAGTTTTATCTGATTATGGTATAAATATAAATATCCAGAACAAATAGATTTGCATTATTTTAATAGTTCAATAACGTTATTGACGTTGTATTTGAAGATCAGTAACAGTTTTATATCACATAAAATTTTGTCCGTGAATTTGTTTTTCCCTGACGCCTGTATACATCGCATTCAAAACGTCAATGCTCGTATTAACAACTTGACTGGCGGATAGCGCTTGTAGTAGGCTAACTATTGTGGAACTCTTCAAAGTCAACGTTGTCCAAAACCAAGAATTTAGTGACGTCAATCTGTTAAACAAACGAGACATAGAATAAACAACATACTGTACATTGTGTACAAACTAGACAAACGGCGTTGATGAACTGTACCCTTAGGCTAGACCTTAGCTAAATTTGATTAGGCTAAATAAAAATTGTATAACAACACAACATGACTTTAATTTACATAACAGATTTATAACATCAAACGGAATGTCTAAGTAAGAATCAATATGCAGGTTAATCCAAAAGTAGGACCTAGATCCTGTAGGCGGGGCCACGATGAAATGATATAAATTAGGGTCAATATGATTATAATATACAACTATAATTTGATGATACACTATACTTACAAAATAACAATCGCATATTGAACCGCGGCAATTGGAAACATTACGAGCAGTAAACCGACAGAAAGATATACGTTATTAGGTTTGAAGTTTGAACAAAAGACTAAAAACTGGAAGAAATGCTGATCGAAAAACAGACCTTGTAAGAGTCTTAGAAAGAGAGTTATGAAATTTGTGCCGTCATCTTTCAATGTTACTTACCTCCCTATACCTATTCTTAGTTACTTACCGTGGGTTGTCAGTCGGAGATCTCTTCACGTTGTGTGTTCGAGAGTGGCTAACTTCGTTTATCGATTGCTTCGCGACGTTGCTTTGAAGCGGGAGTAAAGGGTTTGCAGGCCTCCGTACCCAGTCGCGATCTCACCTCAATTTGAAGTGTCGCGTAGTTAGGACTGAGAAAATAGGTTTCGTGTTCCTGTTGCATTAAAAAACAAAATAAATATTAACGATCACGCACTGTACCAGTTAGAAGTTACGAAGCAAGGCAGAAAAATTGGCATAATATGTTCTAATAAACTTTTACGCAATTGCTTTTAGTGATGATAAAGTTTGTAATTACATTTAGCGTCAATGAAGTTATCGACCTATACAGTCACGTTAGCCAACAGCAGAGTGACCCAAGATAAAATCAGACGACATAATGAATCAAAACGTAACACTGCAAAGCATAGCATCTCATAACTGTACATCACATAACACACCATCACATAAAAGAACATCACATAACATAGCATCACATTACAGAACAACATTACATTACATTACAACATTACATTACAGAACAACACCTAGCCGAACATGATTATCACGTATAACAGTTTAATGAGGCATAAGTCATAATAATGATTAACATAATAATAATTATGACTGTGGTAGAACATTTTAATAGCACCGTTCAAGATTCAAAATAGCGCTCTCAACCGGAGTCACTATAGCCTGCGAACAGGCAAGTCTCAATGTGCTTCCAGAACTGGGAAGGTAAGAGGGCTAGTAATTACAGGCGCATAGCATGGAATTTAACAACAGGACATGAAATATTATAAGTCGGCCCCCGTGGAATATGCGAAAATTTTTCTTAAATTATGCCAAAAATCGCAAAATCGCACAAAAATAGCTTAATCGCAAAATCGCATAAACCATAAAGTCATCAACAATTACGTCGTTTGGTCAGTAAGCTATATATAGCCTCCTTCGGCAAATAATAGCCCCGACAAGTCAATTATAGTTGACACTGACCGAAATTTCAGAAATCTATGCAATAATTTCCGAAAACATTCCAATCAGGAATTTATGCAAACACCGCAAATTTATGCGAAAAAAATGCGAAATCGCAAAAACAACTGGGCCCTAATTATAATATAATGCGATTAGTGTCAAGTAACATAGAAATACATAAAGCATCAATAAAAAACACAGTAAGAAACAGCCTGTTCCATGGTTTAATGCTAAAGATATGTCAGGGTGTTCAGAAAGCTGTTGTCAGATCCACAATAGAGAAGGAAGTTTGGTTACACGATTTCAATGCATCTAGATCTTCACAGTTTTCCGTTCGCAAGAGACGTATTTTTCAAGATGGCGATTTTTTGCAAGCGTATATAAATAAATAAATAAATAAGTATTATATACGTATATATATATTCAGCATAGAGCCATCGTACGTGCATGGTCACCAGCCACTGTTCAGTTTAGGGTGTGTTCTGTGAAGCCAAGACTTATAAATAATGCATGGTCCGAATAGACTCCTGTGGTATATTCGAAAGCATTAAGTGCATCAAGCAGCGGCTCGGCTCTTAGGAGGCTGATTACCCTGCGATTCATAGCTCAACAGAATAATCATAAAAGTGTCATTCATCAGTAAACCAAATAAATACGTTTCTACTGACCTTATGTGGTGGCGATGAGAGAATCTGAATTGTACTGATGTCAGTTTTAATCACATTGGTTACTCCAACAACCAGTGTTCTAATTCCGCTCTGTCTAACCGCGTCGATTTCTGCCTTTAAGGTAGTTGGATTCGTTGGAAAACCATCCGTAATGACGATGGCTGTGTTTGGAATTTCTGGCCGATCCCCGCTCGCTCCAAACACCTTCGTTCTCATCAGTCTTAAACCACCTGTCATGTCAGTGTGGCCGCCCTTTTGGTATGTAAGGCCACTGATGGCTTTCAGTAGAGATGTCTTATCCGTGAATCTACATGTAACGTAGACAAAATAAAAAAGACGATCGAGTTTTGTGTGCGAAATAAACTGAAATTACTTAACCAAAATAAAAACTTTCTACTTTTTTACGACATTAAGCCGTAAGTTATATATCTCATTTAGGCTAACTTTCTATGGAGGAAATTGATTCAAAATCTCTTCAACGCGTCCTGTCAAAGTTCAATCAGGAGTTGAAAAGTGAGCAAAATGCAATTGGTAAAATATTTTACGATATAGTGTATAGGTAGGCCTATACGAACATAATAATGTGTAATATATTGTGTACTTTAGAGGTTTTTTAAAGGGGCCATAAAAATATCCTGACACATACATATGTATACGTATGAATGTAAAAATAACATATTCTGCGCGAATGCATGAATATATTCATTCATACATGCACACTAACATTAATGCACTAATTGAAATGCAAGGCATTTAGAAAAGCCTATGCATGCATTTTATGTGTGTATGCAATCTTATGCATGCGTGAATGCTCGTAGGCCTTCAATTGTGTAGCCTACTTTAAGGGAAGGAGTGAATCTGATGCTTTTTATAGCTCCTTCAATATGACGTCATATACTAACGTCGTTAAGGTCCAATTGACGAATGATTGAGTGGAGAAGATGACAAGTCCGATTCTCGTCTGCTGCAATCCGATGTCAAAGCTCTCTGCGATGGAGCGGATGAAATTAACGTTCGACTTCCAGTTATCACAGGTAACGTCCGCCTTATTACTGTAGTCGAAGCCTGGTGTGTCGTCACAGATGCTTCCAGATGCATCAACGACGAAACACAGGTCCAGCTTTGTGGCACAAGGCTCTAAGATACAGAAGAGACATATTTTCAGTTATGATATATGGTCATTTCGAGTGTTACTTGGACGATGTAATAACATAACATGACACGACAAAATATAATATAAACTAGAGTCCAAAGTGGTTCAGAAGACGTTTAGTTTGTGTAAGAACCACAATTAACCTGGATCTTACTTAATAACCCAATTTCCCTAGTTCCCTCCAAAATGCTCTGATAGTGTCCACTAAGACAGTGCTCTCACCTAAACCACTCAACAAATCTACAACTCTTGTACTGAAGAATTTTCTTAAACATATTAAACTTTTGTTCCCAAGTTACCTTAGAATGTGCTAATTGAATAAACATTTGTTGATACATATGCACATGTTTGCAACATTGTTTACGCGGAGCTGAACAAGTTTTGGCAATCTGATGTTGCATAGAATGGTAAATGTTGAGCGACCGATCAGGCGTACGCTTTGCCACATGGTGTCACATTGTGGCTGCAGTTTATAGGATGCAGTGCTCAGACACATTTGTATGATACGTAGGGCCTACATAGTTATACATAGTCATAATTAAAATGAATTCAATAAAAATGAGTTCACAAATATAGACAAATATATTCCATCACACATACATGTAGACATTATAGATAAGTGCATTAAAAACACATACCTATACTTACGTAAATACATGCATAGGGCCCATACCTATTACTTCTCACCTCAACACGTATATTGTCGAGTTCTTCTTTTGGTTTTCTGCCTTCAGGCAGGTTCATATGTCCAATGACGCCACTCCTCCCTGTGCTAAGCCTCTTCTTTCAAATGAGTTCAATTAATTATTTCGAGTAGGCCTACTACTTATCCTGAAACCTATTTTAACACGTTATCTCTTATGATGATGACGCAAGAAGATGCTCATTACTTACGTAAGGTTGGTGGATAAGTTGTCGGAGTCACTGGAATCAATAACATTTAACCAAATCATTAGCAGGGGTGTAACAAGCGGAGGGGGCAGAGGGGGCACAGCACCCCCAGTTTTGAAACTTTAGTGCTCAGTGCCCCCATGTGCTCCCCCAAATCGGTTCTTTTTATGTTTATCCAATGGATTATTAAGAATACTTTTGTTGAGATAATTTGTGCCCCCATTTTTCAAATTTCTGGGGGGGGCAAAATTTAAAAAGTGGGAGGGCAATATTTTTTTATTTATGCCCCCACTTTTCAAAACCTTCTTACACCTCTGATCATTAGATAAACAAATTCATATACAAATACGAGTGATCTCTCAAAATGACGAAGACAGCGGTCGACAGTTGACTGACATGGTTGGTGACCGGGATCCGAGCAATTCCCCTGGACAATTCTCCCGGACATTTCCTCTCAAAATTTTGCCCCGGATTTTCTACCAGACCGCTTCAATTGGATAAATCCCCTCTGGACATTTCCACGCCTAATTTGCTATTTTTTAATTGTTTGCTAATTATTAAGAGCAGGTCTGCGAGTAAATGAAAGAAATGACATTTGACCTCTGTATTAAGCATAGATCCGTGATAGACAAATGTTTATATAATGATAATATTCGTTTAACTTCAAACTGACAACATGATTATAAGTACAGTATGAGCGAATGATGACGAGTTATTACAGCTAGGAGTCAAAATAGACCGTCGGTAGCCACGCAGAGCGCCTATTACGTCATACGTATTCATTTATTAAATGCCACCGCCTAGCGAAAAAAGGAAAGAAATCAACCTTAGGGGATACGGGTCTCGAACTCGGTTCCTCAGCGCTGCGTGCCAGTGTGTTCACGACTACTCTACAGTAGACTATAAAGTATTCATTACCTCGTATTTTTCTGTCAGTTACATTTTTTCGTTTTAATACAACTTATCACACACACTTTTTATGGTTTTGCTCAATGGAAGGAAATGACTAGGGGAATTATCCAGAGGGGAGAATCTCCGAGGAGAGTTGTCGGGGGAGATATCCGGGAAGAAATGTCCAGAGGGATGTCTCCTAAACTCCTGCCGACAGGTCCACGTCTATGCCCTTGTATTGTATCCTAACAGTGCGGATCATATTGAGACGCTACAAAGTGCAATTATACATATTCATATACATACACTCGTGCTTATATGCATACATACCTACATATTCACATGTATACCCATACTAACACGAAAGATTTTTATTGAGCACTCGCAAACAAGAAGCGTATATACGTCTATGACATTTACATGTATGAGTAGGCCTACATTCACACATTCACAATTTCACATGTACACAGAACTACTCACTATCTCATACATACATACGTACACGTATATATATATACTCTTGTCCGAAAGCCTGTAATTATTTACCTATCGAAGTATACGTTGTCAATCCAATGTAATTTCCTTAAGCGTAGACTTCGTGAATACTTGCTCACGCACTAATTCCCATTCTCCAAGAACGTTCATCGATTCTAACTACCCTTAGTAACTCTGTAATTAATTAGCTAGGTTTTGCAATAATGTTTACGTACGAGGATCGAGTGCTACTGTTCTGCAAATCTGGATTATCAACTGTTCCAAGACCTTCCTGATCTCTCGGTAGTTTTCAGCAAAGAAAACAGTAACGCCAAGCTGTCCAAAATACAAAAATCAAATAATCGCTGTTAATTGACAATACAATAATACGCAACACGGAAAATGTAGGGTGACTCAAAAGTTCGTTTACCGTTTTCAAACTTAAATATCTATGTCAAAATCGGATCTCGTAAATATTTGTTTCAGTCGTATACAGTACTCAAATATAATACACCTAAGTGAAACATGCGTTAAATGACATGACAGTGTACACTGCGACAGTTTGGATTCACAAGACCACAGATGAAGTTTTGTCCGTCAATGATGACGTTAGGTTGGATGTCATCTGGGAGTCTCGTTAGTTTTCACTTTTAGCAAAATGGTACCAGAATGAACTCGCAGTACTACATTACACACATCCTCGAGCAAATGGTGAAGCAATCGTTCGATAAACAATCAGACAACGAAGGTTCTTATCTTCGGCATTTTCAGCAGGATGGCGTACGATCTCATACTTCAGCTGTGACGACGAAATGTCTAGACGACAATCTCCCGTCACACACGAAGGATTGCCACGTAACCCTCAGGACCTCTCTCCTATTGAGAACTTGCAGAGTATTTAGTCTATCAGCGTTTATAAAGATCCTGAGTCAGAGAACGTTGATCAGCTCAAACGTTGCCTTAAACGAGCGTGGAAGTCGATAGAAGTTGGGACACTTCAGTCACTGATTCAGTCAATGCCGCGTGGTCATTGAGCAGAACAAAAAAAATCAAACGCTAATAGCCTACATCTGTAAGACCTAGGTAACAATATTGTATTATGGTCTAGTAGGCCAAATATTTTGCTTATAGTGATATTATAATGAACAAACTGTATACATATCGCGCAGCAGTTTTTTCCCAGAGAAATTGGTCCTATTCAATATTTCTTAAATATTAGGACAACCACGGACACGATTTTAACCAAATTTGTAGCAGTCTCTTTCATTTGGCTCGTTTATGCACTGACAAAATAATATGAAAGCCTATTAAGTTCTGTTGTGTTGTATTGGCTTGCGTTGTACTGAATTGTCTTATTGCATTGGTACTCTGCCTTTTTCAGAGGGTATACATATATATAAGCTAATCAAGACCAAAGCTGATTATTCGTGATAGCCTCATTACTTCAAGTTCATATGCCCTTGAACCCTAGTGGTACATTTCGGGTTCTAATTGGTTAAACTGATTTCTTCTATAGTCCTCTATCATCCTATCGTGGTCCGGACTCTGGCCTCCTATGGACTACTCTCTACACAACCCCTCTTATTTGATCAGCGCTCGTGAATAATCTGGTGCCCTGCGCTAGGTTTTCAGATGGCTCTTTAGAAGTTTGGAGATTACGATTACGATGATGGAAGACTTCTAGTTTGCTTCTAGTTCTCTGACAGCGGAAATGCACGAAGTGCTTAGACCTTTGGTTAAACTCTCACCCGACTGCAAACTTGCTGTGTGCAAGGATGCAGTGTGCAAAACGTTGAGTGGATGCGGGTGGTAACATCTTCGATATGAGAATTTTCTGATATTGCTACGACTTATGGCAATACCTTGTCTCGTCCGTTGCATACAAACCCACACATTAAAGACATTAAGTTATTGCCAATTTAGGTCCTAAAATATCATGCGTTCAATTCATTTGATTTGGGCTAATTTGATGAAAAATCAAACGTCATTCGATGCCGTTGCATCGCATTGAATTGATGTGTTAATGCATAGCATTGTATTTATTCCATTGCGTTCCATTGCAGTTCTATGTAATTGTATTTAACTGCAGTGAATTCTGAATTTATGCTATTGATTTGCAGAGAATATGTACCAGGTTGGGTGGAGACGACAGCACTGTCAGCGTTTTCATGTCGATACTATCTGTGACTCCGACAACCAGAAGCCGTATATTCTGATCAACGACTCTTTTGACGGAAGCTTGGACTTCAGCCAATGTGTACACATAATAATCATTTCTTGGTTTTCCATCAGTGATGAGAATAGCAGTGTTTGGTACGTTCGGACGGTCCCCATTTTGAACGTTGAAGACTAACGGTAGTGTGTCGAGGGCTCCGGTTGTGTTCGTGGTACCACCGGAGTAATCTAATTTGCCGATGGCGTTCAACAATTCTGATTTGGTCAGATGGCTGAAATGAGAAGAAGCCATATACCGGGACCTTTTTACGGGATTCTATACACATTTATATTTAGGGTTCAATTGAAGGTGACAGCACCTCAGGTTAAGAACCACTGATATAGAGATTAATTTTGAATGGAAATTAGATTGATGAAAACAATATTTGCATCCGTAGATGACGGAGCGATTATAATAATCTTGTGTGATTAAATGCTGGATTTTGGATAAAATTCTTTCATAGACTTTGAGGTTGGAGAGATGAATATAATTCTTGCTCGAATAGAAGTTGGATTAATAAAAATATTCTTTGCTTAATTTGAATTGGATTTATGAAAAAGTATTCACGCATAGGCCTACATTGAACTAGCATTGGTGATAATAATGAGCATGCCAATAAGTAATGAAATGTCATGTATATGAAACGTTGAAACAGTTATTATATTGTGCATGTAAACAGAAACGCTTAAACGATAAATTACGAAATCCATCAATTGTGTGACTCAAATTCCGTGGGCGCATTCTTGCTCATTTTTAATGTCGCACTTATTATTATTATTATTCTTAATATCATTATTATTATTATTATTATTATTATTATTATTAAACGGAGTTGTAGCAATTTCCTATTCCGCGTTTGTCGGAGCACCTTAAAAGGGTTGCTTTTTAGATCCCTGTTTCAGACCTGCATAATTTTATAAGTCTGCCCTCCGTTAAATTGATTACGCTGAACAACTCTAAACTCCGAAATCGGCGGAACCACTTCTTACGTCGTAAGGTTCCATATGATATCGGCTTTGGTCTGAAATCGGATCATTGCGACCCTGATGTCATTTTGTCCAATGGTCATGTCGTTGACGACAGCACGTATGAAATTTTTAAGATCCTCCCATGCGGGACACGTTTTCACATCTTCATCGTTGCAAATACTTCCCGATGAATCAACGACAAACGTCAAATCCATCATATGGTTACAGTCTGTAAGAAGAAGAAAGAGATATAGAGAAGAATTTAGGAAATGCAGAGCCTGAGAAAGCAGAAAAGGAGACGTAGATGAAGGAGAACAAAAATAGCAAGAAGAAGAATAAAGGGCAGGTTGAATAATAATGATAATGATAATAATAATGATAATGATAATAATAATGATAAAAATTATTATTATAATTTTAAGAATAATAACATTAATAATAATAATAATAATAATAATTTAAAAAAATTAATAATAATAATAATAACGATAACAATAATGATAGTAATAATAATACTAATAATAACGATAACAATAATGATAGTAATAATAATAATAATAAAATAATATATATATATATAATATATAATGTCATAAATAATGCATGTTTTTATTAAAAAAATTAGCAATAATAATAATATTACGGTGACAAGAAGAAGATGATGATGGAGAAGAAGTAGAAAAGAAGAAGAAAAAGAAGATGGAGACGAAGAAAAATAAGAGGAGGGAGTCAGAGTAATGCCCTCTTTCAGGGAAGATGGCATGGAATCACTGTGGTAACCCCGAAGATAAACGGCATCGAAACATCAGCAGATTTATAAGACAATAATTGATAACAGGCTGAGTAACGGGGTAATCGGATAGCATGCCAGCCAAGCTTAGTTAGCAATAGCGAACCACTTCCGTATGCATCAACGACGAAGCGCAGGTTCATCGTTTGGCAGAAAGGCAGAGAGATACTTTGAGTCACGGTGACTTTCGACGTCGATAACAACTGCTTGCAAGGCGCCTCCATCTAGCCTCAAACAGACATTTCAGCAGACATCAATGCGCATCTTAGGATGGCTTGAAAGTGTTTGCTCAGATGTCTATTGCGGATGTTGCTCGTTAGGTGTTCACAAAGAGGGTAAGTTGATGGTTGTATCATTATTGCCTTATAGTTGCATTGACGCATGACTAAATTGTCAGAAAATAACTGACACTTACTTGGTGATTGCGCTGTTGCTCCAGTGATTGTCAAGGAGCAAACTTGAATCAGTAGCAATAACTGCGAAAGATGAACCATTTTATCTACAAAATAATCAAAACGTCATTAATATAGGCCTACGTATATCAAATTCACGTTTATGTTAATTATTTCACTATTGAAACGACTTTCAAAATGTCGTTATTGCATTGCATATATGCATGCATTCATAAAGCAATAACTACTGCACATGTTAATACTTTAACGACGAGGTGCATTGTTTACAAAGTAATTTCAGTATGCAGTAGTCATGTCGATGATCCTTATAGCCCACTGGCTTACTTATTTTAAATTGGAAGAACTGATTCGTTTTCGCGCAGAAATCGTACGTCTCAGTATGATTTCATCCTGGCAAAACTTAAACATTGCTTGGGAGTTGGTGTGACCATCAATGCGTGCTTAGAAAGCAATATAAAAAGGCGTAAACACTCCATCACATCTCCATCCATCCGAAATCATCTCTATTTATCCTATCCCAGATTGTTTCAAGGTTTAATAATCAAGACCACCCTACCGCGCTCCTTCCAGAACAACCTCAAAGTATATAATGGTATTCACGGACAAACTATTTCGGACCACACAGCACGTTTCTCACTCGTGCCCGTCCAAAGCATCTAATAATGATGTCTGACATCTAACCCGCCAAAATACATATAGGCTACACTCCACCCGTTCATACACGCCATCCTTTTCAAATCGGACACTTCCAACAAACACCATTCAAATGAGACTCATCCCATGTTGTCCCAAAGAGCCATCTCCATAACACATAGGTGTATTCCATATCATAGTAATGTCACCCGTTTGATCCCAATATATCCCATATCTTGCCAATGTGTCACACAACGCCCCAATGTATATCATAGCACCGCAACGTATCTATATCAGCCCAGTATATCCAACCCATGTTGTTCAAATGTATCCCAGATAGCGCTAATATAACCATCATCATCCCAACGCATCTCGTATTACCTCAATATATCTCATGTGATCCAAATGCATTCCATAGTATCAAAAGTGTCCAATCAAGGGTATTGTACAGCAAGAATAAATTCATCTAGCCAATAAAAACTGCGTGAAGTCATCACGAATACGGAGAAGAGATTGCATGAGAAGTTTTAGTTACCGGAACCGTATTCTCATTTAGGCTGCATTCTGTGAGTTACCAAAAGATAGAGGAGAGTGCCACAAGACGCACCCCATTTTCGTTTCCTGCTCGTAACTTAATATTTAATGCTACTAAGAATAAATAAAATATACACCTTGTATGCTATTTCATTACTAAAAGCGTATACACTGTCAAATGAAACAAATATTGCGCCATAATATCCAACTGCATCGATTTAGACGAAGTCATAGAAGGTGCTTCTTGGGAACAGGGTGACCTCAATAAGGGGCCACACGGTGCGTTATGGAAACAACACAACTACATTGGCGCCATGATCCAAAGCTCTGCTCTCATGCCTAGCACTAGTAGGCCTACTTTATTGCCGTATAATTATGGAACAAAGAACATTTGGTCAAATTAACGTGGGCCGAAACAGATTAACTGTACGCTACACAAACAAATTTGTCTTGAACAGCTTTCTATTTTACAAGTCTGAACACGCAAGTAATTTCAAACTACATTTCCCAACGTCGGCACTGGATCCAGTCCTAAGTTGACTCAAGGAATCTGTCTCTACATCATTCACATAATCATCAGATGCAGCATAATTGATCCTAAGGTAATGACGGCAGAGATAATGGTAATATTCTTGCCAAGTTCGGCATTTTTAATCTTGCCGACTTGCTTCTGACCGTTCTTGGCAATTATTCTGCCGGAAGTTAATCCATAATCGTCCATGTTCTAAATCAGCTCGCCTTATATGCTTCTACCTTACTCAAACTCTCAATAACGGCAAATGATACCTTTAAACCACTTTGGCTAGTCCTCTGCTTTTCGTTGTAAAACTGGTGGCTTAACTTTTGCAGTTAAGAAAACTGGAAGTTTTGCCCAAGTCAATTCCTTAAAATCATTGCTGTGTATAAGTTGGGTGTGAAATTAATTCAGTTTCAGATTGCTTACTCGGGGTAACTCAAAATCTTCCCAGAACCGGACTGAAGCACATGCCCCTTAAAATCTCTGTGTAAAGCTTTTCTCAGAATTCTGAAATATTTTTCAACGAAGTGATGGAATGGCGGCACTCTTAAGTGTTTCCTCCCCATACTATCATCTGCTTGTCTTTCACTTATCTATTTTCAAGGTCTATCAAGTATTAAAGTCAATCAAATAAAAGCAATCTCAGTCAATCGAATTGGTAATTACTCACTGCATTCTATCATATCTGAACATATCGTGTTATATCGATACACCACACCTATCCGTATGTATCCAAAACGCACCGGCTGCATTTTGGATGTTCCAGGACATGGTGTCTCTTGTGCGCCGACGGGTCTTTGTGGCAAAGGCAATTTATAAAGGATTACCACAAATATTGCTCAAATATACATTGCCACACGTGCAGATGATAAGGCAGACGAGAAGTACAGCCAAAGATTATTTCAAAACCGTTGACTAATATGGGGGACAAGTCTTGTTAATTTTCACACTCGGAAGACTTCAAAACTGACGAAAACTTACTTTCGATTCACAAACCACTTTCCACTTTTTTCGAAAAAAACGCCGATTAATAATTACTATGGATAAGTGATGTACTTATTATGTAAATTGGTTGCAGCATTTCTTTATTGGCCAATCTGGCTATAATATGGGGGCGCGTCTTGGGCACAGGGTGCGTCTCGTGTTACTCTCCCCTACTAAAGTAAAGCATCTTGATATGTACATACATGTAAATGGTCTGCGCTGGCAAATCTGAAATTCTCGTCAGAAGGTGGTCGATGAAACGAGCAATACACACGGCTTCAAGTCGATGTAAACAAGTTCCCTTCGATCATGTAATATCAACGGCACAACTAACTGCAAAGCCAAGATTGGTTGCCCCTTGAACCGGTCTGAGAAAAACTTTAAAAGCCTCTCCTTTTTTCTTCTCGACTGAGCGGCCTTTATAGCAATCTAATGGCGTGTTAAGAAAAGCTATCCACCACGGATGTCGCCCTTGTTGTTATAAACAACGTCCTTAACTGTTTTTTGATTAATTGCAGCCTCTGGCGTTCTTTCAAATTACCGTTTAATAAGCCGAAAATGCTTTGATTTCGAGTGGACGCTTACTTATTTAGGGCTTCTGTTCTCCTAGATATAGAAGTCAGTATAATGCGCATTCCGAACTAGAATTGAACAGAATGCTCAGCTTTGAATTGTTGCAGTGCAGCGTTATGGTGAATGTACAGTGAATGATTGCGTTAATATATCCTCGTTGTGATGTTGTGACAGGAATAGACCTAAATAATGATTTCTTTGGAATTGGATAAATCAGTTAGATGAAAATAAATAAAAGGTCATTCAGTTCAGTAGAACTGCATTCCTACAAAGTTCCGAAACTGCCTATATAGGTTGACCTTCCATGGATATTTAGAAAGCGATATAGGACCTTCTTTGAATTTACGTGAATTGATCTGCTGATCAGCTAAACCAAATGTATTGTAGAGTGTGCAACTGAGCGCAGAAGTTTCACAGTTTTAGTGCTACATCTCGTGATATCACTAATTAATAAGTCGACCTTTTGTCGCCGCATGTTTTAACCCAAAGGTCGTACATTTCAGGAGCATTTCATTCCAATATGTGCCGTGTCATCCCAGTACATCCTTATCATCCTAATACAACCCATTTTAACCAAGCAGCATAAATTCCACTGTAACCTAGGTCTGTTCTTTTTCAGTGTTCTGCCGATGAGCAGGTTCTCGACCTGGACGATTCGTGTCTCCTCTTTTTTCTGTCCAGTTCATTCTCTCGCTGGCTTTCCTCTTTGTAGTTACATGAAGTTCTCTATTATCAGGATTGTAGCAAAACTCTCTGTTCTCCCACTCTCTCCAGGACTTTCTCATTTGATACTTTTTCTGTCCAACTAATTTTCATCATTGACCTCCAAGTCCAAATTTCAAACGCCTCTGCTCTCTTTCTATCTGCTAGCCTCGTTGTCCAGCACTCGAATTCAGATAAATTTTTAGCCATCAATTTTTAGCCATCAATTCTTCGCCATCAAATACACGTAAATGAAAGCGGGATTGATGAAACAAATATGCCTAAATGTAAGCGGGATTGACGAAAAGAAATACACCTACATGGACGTGGGATTGATGACGAAAAATTGATTGCGAAAATTGATGGCGAAATATTTATGGCAAAAAATGTGTCAGACACCCCAGCACTCCCCAGCATATACTGCCACTGGCCACTTCAGGGTCTTAATTAATCTTTTTTTCAGTTCCTACATCATTCCAATGTATTTCATATGGTCACAATGTATCCCATGTCATTCCCATGTATTCCATATCATTCCAACATTTTCTGTCACAAGCTGTAGGCTAAAACAGCAAGAAAACAATCCACTTAAATCAGTACTGACATGGCGTGGGGTATTTTGCATGAGAACTCTAGCTGCAGACGTCACACACAAGGTGAGCCACGTATTCTTCAGTAAAATCAACATGTAGCATATGAATATAAATACGAGACATCTATGAAGCTCAGATCCAATAATTTTGCAAATGACTTATTGGAAATGTCCCATCGAAATCGTTTAAGTTGGCAGCTCATTGATACTTCCCTTATTACGTGACTATAGCGTTTGCGTTCTTATTTCTAATCAATACTTCAGAATAATTTAATTATTATAGCTTTTTCTCTAAGATAGTTTTTTTTTTACTAAATGAATGGCACTTATGAACGAACACTTAAGGCCGTGATAGATATGGACACGATCACATACGCATGTGATATAGGCCTACACATGTAAATAGATACATATATAAAGACATACACACACATGTTTAGACATATGCACACATGCATACATGCGGGCATTTGTGTGTGTGTGTGTGTATGTGCGTTCGTGCGTGCGTGTAGGTGTGTGCGTGTGTGTGTGTGGATAATGGTGGGTGGACGGATGCTTGGGTTCGACGGATGAATGCAGGGGCTTCTATCCCCCTCCAGAGTGATGGAAGCAAAATTCTCCCTCCCACAAAGCCTAGTAGTAGATGACGGGCTCCGGATGAAACGCAGATTGTTTCAGAGATAATGAGAGATATTGAACAACTATTGTAACAGTTTACGACTTCCGGTACTCAGAATTCCAGATATTTCATCGTCTTACAAATCGTAAAGGTTATGTTACTTAATTAAAGTACACTAATATTGTTGCTTACAAAAGTAAGTAGCATTACTTTTGTAAGCAACACTGCTACAATGGTAATGTTGCTTAGCAAAACTAGTAATGTTATTTTAACTAAAATACATAGAAGCATGAAGATATATCGTTCTCCAACTAGCCCAGCGATAACGCCATCATCTTGAACTTAATTACCTGAAACGTCTGGGTAGGCCTATCACTATGATAGCTGGCACTTAATTTAATTTGCTCACTTAATTTGAGTAACTTCTAGAATCTACACGGTGATCAGATTTCTTTTAAATTGGTCACTCAATTTTGCAAACATAGCTATAATGATGTTATGCTTTATCGATGAAAATGGGCCTAAGTATGTTTCGGTTGAAGTAATTCATTATCGTGCATTCATCCAATTATCACTTCTAGCTGACCGCTGGCGACTTTTGATGATACGTAGCCTGATGAGTTCACGCTCAGCGGAACAGCTGGTATCTGGTAAAGTGACTAAGATACAGTACAAATTACAATTGTAGAATGTTAGGAGGATATTCAAATGGCTGAGAGCCTTGCATTTGAGGAAAAACAAAGTAGGCCTAATGAGGAATCTGAAATTTCTGATACGTTGCGATTAGTCGTGGACGTCACAAACTGTCAATTAAGACCTTTATAAGAGAGGGCTTCGAGACTTGATAGTAGTGCACTGCAACATTGAATGATCGTAACAACTGCAGTCTGTCTACTATTCCTAAGTATGTTTTGACAACTCGCTTCAGTTTGCGTTTGTGCCCTCCATTGTTTTGGATGTCCATAGCGATTTCTCTTGTGCCAGGAGGCAAACACAGAATTCTTCCAACAGTCTGAGAGCTTTCTTTATTTCAGTACAACTCGAAACTGTTGCTTACACAACAGGGTCGAAGAGATGACCATGGCATTGGCACTAAATGTTTTTTTCCTTAGAATTTATTTCTTGGATCTTCATCTTAAATCCTTTATATATTTCCCGAACGTTCCCAGCTCCATCACAACCTTGTACCACCATCCAGACAATGTATGTGTCTGCTGCTCTCAATAAATAAAGAAGCAATTCACAAAGCTGCATTGCTGAACTGTCTCCAGAACAAAGGATCGCTTGTTCCCTTAGAAAACCCTGCCATCCATATTGACATTCATCTGTCTTCATCTCAGAGAGTATAGAGCCCGTAGTCTTCAATTTCTACATAGTAGTAACCTATAGCAAATACCGTTGATTCCTGCTTGCTTATGTCGTATTAGTGTTCAGTGAATTCCATGGCGTAAAAAGTCCTTTCAGCCCTTTTGCATAAACTTTTAAACTTATTTGTATAGGATACAAACTTTGCTTTATTTTTTACCGACGTTTTATAAAGGCTGCGTGTAATTTAGTTTTAGTTTTGCATGACTTATAAAAAGCAGACGTCATCCAAGTTTGTTTGAAAGATTTAGAGGAATTAAGTCTTTTGGGTTTAAGAGGGAAGGCTGCGTCATTGGCTGTTTTGAATTTAGCACTAAATAGCTCGTATGCTGCGGATGGATCCTGATTAACACATGATTCTATTATGTTGGACCAGTCACTTTGACAGAATATGATATGTGATGGAACTTCTGGGGCCACCAATGAGGCGGGTAGCAGCGTTTAGTAATGCTTGAAGCTAGGAAACGTTTACTGAAGAGATACAAGTATGGATGGAGTTGCCCTAAAACTCCATGGACGAGTGTGTCGACCGCGTTATCAGATGATTGCAAGGATTGAATGAAAAGGTGTTTGAATGTATGCTTGTTAACTCGGTAGTTATTTTACAAGTTTTCTCCCGTTCCCTCTCTGCCAGTGCTGCAGCTATTCTCCCATTCTCGTCCACAATTTCGTCTCGAGTCGTCTCGAATACTTTTCTAATCTCTACCATATATGGCTGGCATTGCGCAGGTTAGAAGCTGTGTAGCTGGAGCTATTCTATATAGTCCACGCTTTGGTCTATGGTAGTTGCAGTTTAACGACACTGTTCGATAACATATAGATCATTAGCGTCGCCCCTCCTCCTTTGTCCTGTCTTGGGACTCGAACTGTCAGGGTGAAAACTGTAGTGGAGTCGACGATTCGTCCATAAAACTGCTCTACTCTATAAGGCTGGCATCGCGCAGGTTAGGATTGGGCAGAATTAAACATTTCATTTAAATGAATTACAACATATTGACGCAGTGTTTGAAGATCAGTAACAATTTTATACCACGTTAAATAATATTGTGTCCATGAATTAGTTTTTCGCAAACGACTACATCGCATTCAAAATGTCAGTTGTTTGTATTAGCGATTGTTGATAACAATTGCGGAACGATTCAAAGTCAATGTGGTCCAAAGCCATAAAGTAAGTGACGTCAGTCTGTTAAACAAACGAAACATAATTTTTATAGTAAACAACTGACTGAAAAAACCCTAGAAAAATGGCGTTGAAGGGCCTCAGTCTTTATTAAACCTCAGCTAAATTTAATTAAATAAAAACTTCTAACAACCTAACATAATTCTTTTTCGTGACTTAAACTAACATGCCAGATTTGTAAAATCAAAAGGGGTGTCTAAGTGAGAACCAATAGGGATGTTTCCCCGAGTAAAACCTAGATCATGTAGTCGGGACCGCGATGAAATTATATAGATGACATGATACAATGCAACTGTAATTTGACGATGCACTCCTTACAAAGTCACAATTGCATAGTACGTCTACTGAAGCGCGACAGTTGGAAAACGTTGCTATCAGTAAACCGACAGGAAGAGATATGTTTTTGGGTTTGAACTAGCGACTAGAATGGATATTGATGGAAAGGCCGACTTATAAGAGACCTAGAAAGAAAGTTATGAAATGTGTGCCTTCAGCTTTCAATGTTACTCACTGCGGTTTGTCAGTCAATTACGTTGGTTGTTCAAGAGTGGCTAACTTCGTTTATCGATTGCTTCGCGACGTTGCTTGGAAGAGGGAATAAAGGGTTTGCAGGCCTCCGTACCCAGTTGCGATCTCACCTCATTTTGAAGTGTCGCGTAGTTAGGACTGAGAAAATAGGTTTCGTGTTCCTGTTGCATTAAAAAACAAAATAAATATTAACAATCACGCACTGTACCAGTTAGAAGTTACGAAGCACGGCAGAAAAAATTGGCATAATATGTGTTAATAAACTTTTACGCAATTGCTTTTAGTGACGAGAAAGTTTGTAATACATTTAGCGTCAATGATGTTAATGACTTAACTGTTATTGACTGCAGTCACGTTATATAACAGCAGAGTGACCCAAGATAAAATCAGACGACATAATGAATCAAAACGTAACACTGCAAAGCATAGCATCTCATAACTGTACATCACATAACACACCATCACATAAAAGAACATCACATAACATAGCATTACATAAAACATACATAATAGAAAAGCACATTACTGAACATCACATGACAGAACATCACATTACAGATCAAAACCTAACAGAACATGATTGATACATATAACATAGCATTAATGATGCAGAAGTCATAATACCGATGTAATGACTGTTTTATAACATTTTAATAGCACCGCTCAAGATCAACAGCGCCCTCTACCAACGTCAGTGCTTAGCCTGCGACCAGGTATGTCTCAATGCGCTTAAAGAACTGGGCAGGTATAATAGGGTTAGAAGTTCCAGGCGCATACCGTGGAATCGAACAACGTGACATGAAATACTATAATATAGTATAATGCGCTTAAGGTAGAATAACACATAATAACAAAAAATGCTAATTAAAAACATCAACGAACAGCCTGCTATAGGGCGCAATGCTAGAAATATGTCAGGGCTTTTAGAGCGCTGTATAGTCAGGCCCTCAACAGAGGAAGTTCGGTGTGAACATAACTTCATTACATCTAAATCTTCAGTCCTTCGTTCGCAAGAGACGTATTCTTCGATATGGAAATTTCTTGCAAGTGCATAAATATATATATATATTATATGTATATACATGTTCAGCATAGCGCCATCGTACATGCATGGTCATCAGCCACTGTTCAGTTTGAATTGCGTTCTGTGAAGCCATGATTTACAAATAATGCATGGTCCGAATAGACTCCTGTGGTACATTCGAAAGCATTAGGTGCATCAAGCAGCGGCTCGGCTCTTAGGAGGCTGATTACCCTGCGATTCATAGCTCAACAGAATAATCATAAAAGTGTCATTCAACAGTAAACCAAATAAATACGTTTCTACTGACCTTATGGGGGGACGATGAGAGACTCTGAATTGTACTAAGGTCAGTTTTAATCACATTGGTTACTCCAACAACCAGTGTTCTAATTCCGCTCTGTCTAACCGCGTCGATCTCTGCCTTTATGGTAGTTGGATTCGTTGGCAAACCATCCGTAATGACGATGGCTGTGTTTGGAATTTCTGGCCGATCCCCGCTCGCTCCAAACACCTTCGTTCTCATCAGTCTTAAACCACCTGTAATGTCAGTGTGGCCACCCTTTTGGTATGTAAGGCTTTCAGTAGAGATGTCTTATCCGTGAATCTACATGTAACGTAGACAAAATAAAAAAGACGATCGAGTTTTGTGTGCGAAAGAAACTGAAATTACTTAACCAAAATAAAGTCTTTCTACTTTTTTACGACATTATGCCGTAAATTTTATATCTCATTTAGGCTAACTTTCTATGGAGGAAATTGATTCAAAATCTCTTCAACGCGTCCTGTCAAAGTTCAATCAGGAATTGAAAAAGTGAGCAAAATGCAATTGGTAAAATATTTTGCGATATAGTGTATAGGTAGGCCTATACGAACATAATAATGTGTAATATATTATGTACTTTAGAGGTTTTTTAAAGGGGCCATATAAATATCCTGATACATACATATGTATACGTATGAATGTAAAAATAACATATTCTGCGCGAATGCATGAATATATTCATTCATACATGCACACTAACATTAATGCACTAATTGAAATGCAAGGCATATGGAAAAGCCTATGCATGCATTTTATGTGTGTATGCAATCTTATGCATGCGTGAATGCTCGTAGGCCTTCAATTGTGTAGCCTACTTGATGGGAAGGAGTGAATCTGATGCTTTTTATAGCTCCTTCAATATGACGTCATATACTAACGTCGTTAAGGTCCAATTGACGAATGATTGAGTGGAGAAGATGACAAGTCCGATTCTCGTCTGCTGCAATCCGATGTCAAAGCTCTCTGCGATGGAGCGGATGAAATTAACGTTCGACTTCCAGTTATCACAGGTAACGTCCGCCTTATTACTGTAGTCGAAGTCTGGTGTGTCGTCACAGATGCTTCCAGATGCATCAACGACGAAACACAGGCCCAGCTTTGTGGCACAAGGCTCTAAGATATAGCAGTGACATAATTATTTTCGGGTTCTGTACATCTCCCCCCCCCCGACATTTTCCCCACGGACATTGAATGTTACCTTGAGTGATGTAATGATAATTATAGCATGGTTATGGTAAAGAAACATAACACAACACGGGTCCAAAGTGGTTCAGAAGACGTTTTAGTCTGTGTACTAACCGCAAGTGACCTGGAGCACGCTTAGTAGACCAATTTTTCTAGTTTACTCTGATATGCTGTGATAGAATCCACTGAGACAGTACTAGCATTCAAACCATGCAACAAGTCTACAGCTCGTGTACCAAAGAATTTCTGCACAATTTTTCCTTTCAGTTTCTTAAACAGCTTTAAACCTGTGTCTCTGAGTTACCTAGTTATGTGCTTACTGAATTAATCATTCTCTATATATTTGTATATATATATATATATATATTATTCATCAGTGTTGACGCTGAACTGAACAGGTGTTTGCCAGTCTGGTCTTGCATAAATAATAATTATTGATGACCGACCGGACAGGAGTACGCGTTGCACCTGTAGTTGCGTATAAGATGCAGTTCTCAAAAAAGTTTGCATATATACGCGCCCATGGTTAAATATAACTATTATTAAAATTTGTTCATAAATATAAACGAATATAATTGCTTCACACATAGATAATGCATAAATTTGTAGATAAGTGAATTAAAACACACATACATGTACATGCATATAACTACACACAACAATACGTAGGCCAACTAATTTGTCCCGAAACCGATACTAATATGTTATTTCTAATAATCTTATAATGCTAGATGCTGATTATACTTACCCAGCGGTGGTAGACCAAATTGATCAAGATTCGCTATAATAAATAACATTTCATCAGTCTTTAGATATTATGATTCATTATTCATGTATAAATAAGATGGGCTTGTGTCGAAATAGACATTCACATCTTAAATAAAATAAGACATGATAATCAGACATACATACAGAGTGTCCTGTATTGTATCGTAAGATTCGTAACAGTGCGGGTTGTATTTAGGCACCACAATGTACAATGGTAGGCTTGACATTGAATTACAAACACGCATACGTACACACGTGCAAAACTGCATAATAATACCTGCACATTCATGTACCAAAACCAATATCAAAGATTTTCATTGTGCACTCGCAATCAAGTAACATACATAGGCTACATATTTAATGTTAACAAGTTTCTTATGGATTGCTAATCTGGTCTTCGGAAAGATTACTCTACTGAGCCACTGTGATTCCGTCACTTTCCGACATTCATAGGGTTATAGACAATTCACACTTTACTGACTTTATTTGACGTAAGTTCCGCTTTTGACACTGTCGATCATAATATTTTCCTTAAGCGGATAGAGATTTAACTTGGCCTGTCTGGTAAGTTTCTCAGCTGGTTGGCCTCATGCGTTGGCAAGCGCTCCATTTGTGTGATTCATGGGTCCACGTGGGTCCCTGCCTCCGTATGGTCTTTCTCAGGGCTCGGTGCTGGGTTCTCTTATGTACTTCATGTATACTTCTGAGATCGCCTCTGTCCTCGATGCCGTGGTTGTGCTGGGTCACATCTAAACTGATGACGTTGAAGCCCGCTTACACTGCATGGCTTCTCATGCCTCCGCTGCTGTTCAAGCAACGAGTCAACCACCTGCGACTCAACCCAACAAAAACCCAATTTATCTCGCTGGGCACTCACCAGCAGCTTATGAAGCTTGACTTTGCTGCCGTTACTGCTGACTTCCCCTCTATATATATTTTCCTTTATTGTCCGGGACCTTGGAGTCACGTTGGATTAGGAGCCTACCTTTGCTTTTTCATATTCGTTGTCTCTGTCTTGATTCATACTACCAGTCGCGTCAGCTCCGCGCTATTGCTCGCCCGCTAACACCAGATACGGCCGCTACACTTGTTCGTCACAGCCCTACTAGATTAGTGTTGCTCACGCTCTATAGGCCTTCCTGCGGGGCGGTTGCGATGTCTGGACCGGGTCCCGCGTTCTGCCGCACCTCTTGTCGGGCTCATTTCGAAATTTGGCCTTGTCTCCGGTTTTATGCTGGATTTGCTCCATCGGCTCCCCCTTGAGCAGCAAATTTCGTGCCGTATCATCGCTCTGGTCTGGCGGTCTTTGCTAGGTCTCGCTCCTGCTTGTCTTCGCGATCTCTGCTACTGTACTTGAGTGTATTGGGTCGCCGCTCTCTCCGCTCTACTGAGCGAGGCCTGCTCATTGTCTCATTTGACCGTACAATTACTAAACAGAATCGTGCCTTCTCGGTGGTTTACCCCTTGCTCTGGAACACGCTCCCGTTGGAGTTGCGCTTGTCCTCCAGGCCCCACTCAGACTCTTTTTATACTCGCCTTAAAACCGTCATTTTCAACCGTGCCGGGTCGGTATCGCTCCTGAGAATTAGCATTGAAGAGGCGCCATAGAAATCTTTGTAATGAATGAATACTTAAAATATTTATGTTTACATTCACACATTCATATACAGGATTTGCCAAAAACATTAGCAAAAAACCTTAGGGGTACATTTTTGGCCCACCCTATACTTACACAACTACTCATATAATGTATACATACACGTATGTATATAATTAGTATGCACACCTGTCCGAAAGCCTGTAATTATTTACCTAACGATATACGTTGCCATCCAAAATTAATTCCCGTAAACGTAATCTTCGTAAATACCGCTCTCGCACTAACTCCTATTCTCCATGAACTACCTCTCCTTATTAACTTTATGGTTAACTAGTTAAGTTTGCAATAACATCTACGCACGAGCAACATTGGATGGTGGCGATTTGCAAGTCTCGATTTCCAGTTGTTTCAAAACCTCTTTGATCTTTTGATAGTTCTCAGCAACGAAAATAGTTTCGTTAACCTGTCCAAAATACATAAATCAAATGATCGCTGGAAATGTGCATTATGGAAGAAAATGTTGTTGCACTCCCATTTGTTCTATGTTCTCGAAATTATTTTATATGCTGAACACTGGCCTGTGCTTCACAACTTAAAGTGCAGGTGCTCTTGAGCCCTAAAGGTTCACTGCGGGCTCAAAATGGTTGACACAATGGCTTCTTTGAGACCTGTCATCTGATCTTTGCTCATACTGCTTCCAACATGCCGTGTGCAGTGATGCAGTGTGTAAAACGTTGAGTATCTGCCAGAAACATCACAAAGAGCGGGTGCAGCGGCCGAGAGGGCGGCGAACCTCAAAACTCAGAAATATGCCGAGTTAGCCTCCTCGTACGTCTTCACACCGGTGGCATTCGAAACCCTTGGCCCCATCAATTTCGAAGGCCAAAGCTTCCTTTCAGAACTGGGACACAGACTGAGCGCCGTCACTGGGGAGCAGAGGGAGACAACTTTCCTCTACCAGCGCATCTCGATGACTATTCAACGCTATAACGCAGTTGCTTTCAAGGGAACTTTCGCTGCTCATGAGTTCAACGAGCAGGGGGGCTACTCCGTACGACATCACCATTAATTTTTATTGAAGACCCTGATGAAATATTATGATGATGATAATAATAATAATAATAATAATAATAATAATAATAATAATAATAATAATGATAATAATAATGATAATAATAATAATAATTAAAATAATAATAATAATAATAATAATCGTAGTAACCACCATACCTCGTGAGCTGGATCTTCAGGAGCTGTCCTAACTGGCTGATCTTTCTAATTTATAGACAAGCGAGCAAAGCGCACGCCTTGCTCAATCCAATCCCGGTACAGCCATTTCTAATCTAAGAAGACAGGGCGACAAGGTGCCAGGTATACAGTAACTATATGTAGGATGTCAGAAATCCATAGCCAACGGAATTGTCTAAATATCTATTATATATATATAATCTAGCGTGATAATAATATTTGTGTATAGATAATCATATATATATATATATATATTAGCATGGTGATAAATAATAGTATTCCATTGCATTGTATTCTTAAGTTGTCTTATTGATTTACATATAATGAATACCTTGTGTGGTGGAGATGACAGCACTTTCAGCGTTTCATTGTCGATGTCTTTCGTGACTCCGACAACCAAAAGCCTTATCTCCTGATCAATTACCCTCTTGACGGAAGCCTGGACTTCATCCATTGGAATCGGATCAGCCCCTCTTCTTGGTTTTCCATCCGTGATGAGAATAGCAGTGTTTGGTGCGTTCGGACGGTCCCCATTTTGTACGTTGAAGACGAACGATAGTGAGTCGAGAGCTCCGGTTGTATTCGTATTACCACCGGTGTAACGCAAGCTGTCGATGGCGTTCAACAATGCTGTTTTGTCCAGATAACTGCACAAAGAAAAATGCCACATACCGGAATCTTATTGCCTGATTCCGCACACGTTGATACTAGGGGTTCAATTGAGAGATGCTGGAAGCTCAGGTTAAGATCCATTGCTATAGAGATTAATGTTGAATGGAAGTTGGATTGATGAAAACACAAGTGCATTAGTAGAAGTTGGATCGAATAAAATAACTCATGTGTAAATGAAGGTCGGACTTATGGACATAAGATTTGCATATTTTAATTCATATAATGAAAATGCTTCTTGCTTAAATAGAAGTTGGATGGATGAGAATAGCTTTTTGCTCAAATTGAATTGGATCGGTGAAAAGTTATTCACGCGTACATTGAACTCAATTGTATTCAGGGGCGTCCAGATAGGGTGGGGGGTACGGAGGCAAATGCCTCCAATTTCACGTTGGAGGATATTTTTTTAAGTCTTGAGGGGGAATATTTTGCCTTCCATACTCTTGAGACCGGGGGTTTGCCTCCATCACTCAGAGGATTGACGCCCCAGATTGCAGTGATGATTTAAAAAAATGATCATTGACATTGGTAATGATGAAACGATAAAACTATAATGTGTAACTAATAAAGAACGCTTAAGCGATGAATTTTATTTCCAAATCCTTACATTATGTGGTTCAAATTTTGGGGCACATTTGTTGCTCATTTAATTTCGCAACTATACTGATTTCCTGTGACACAATTGTCGGGGCGCTTATAACGTATCGCACTATGTTGATCTCTGTTTCAGACTTGCATATAAGTCCGTTAGATTACTACCGAACTACACTTTCGACGAAGTTAGAAAGCGGTGGAACTATTTCTTACGTCGTGAGGTTCCATTTGATTCATGCGCTGCTCTCGAATTCGATCAGTGCGACACTGATGTCATTTTGTCCAATGACCATGCCGTTGACAATACTATGTATGAAAGCTTTAAGCTCCTCCCATGCGGAACACGTTGTCACTTGTTCATCGTCGTAAATACTTCCCGATGAATCAACGACAAACGTCAAATCCATCACCTGGTTACAGATTGTGAGAAGAAGAAAAAGAAGGATAGGTATATAAAAAATGCAGTGAATGAGAAAGTAGAGAAAAGGAGACGAAGAAGAAGAAGGAGAAAACGAAGATCAAGAAGAAGAAGAAGAGGAGATTGAATAATAGTAATGATAATAATAATAATAATAAGAATAATAATAATAATAATAATAATAATAATAACAACAACAACAACAACAACAACAACAATAATAATAATAATAATAATAATAATAATAATAATAATAATAATAATAATAATAATAATAATAATAGTAATAAGATGATGAAGAAGAAGAAGAAGAAGATGGAGAAGAAGCAAGAGCATTGTGTCACTGTGATGATCCTGAAGATAAACGTCATCGAAGCCTCAGCAGATGACGCAACTGATAACATGCTGAGCAGAGGTGTAAATTTGGTGATATATCAGATAAGCGTTGTTGGATCAAGCTCCACGCTATCTTTGTGATCTCATCAGGTAACCTATCTCGGCTACCTCTGGACGTCATCTACGCTCTTTAAACCATCACGACCTTCTAGTAAGTCAGACTAGAACTGCCACAGCTCAGCATCGTGCCTGAGCCTCTGCCCTTCGCTATTGAACAGCCTCCCTGTTGTGACTCGTGCTTTCATCCTATCTGGTAGCACAAGTGTTTCTGCTCGTTCTCTGAAGACTTTTCTTTGCTCTAGGAGTTTCTCTCACTGGGAGCGCCTCTGATTATATAGGTTGTACTGTGAGAGACGCTTTATAAATCCGTAAATAGAATAGAATAGAATAGAAAGTATAGTTCCCAATGGAACACCACTTCCAGATGCATCAACAACGATGCGCTGGTTCAAAGTTTGGGTACAGAACTATAATAAATATTCGTTTATTGATAAACATGGGATGTCACACCGCAAACCATCACAATATGCTAGTTGTTTAGTACCATTGTCTAGTTCAATCGAGTTTCAGATAGTATTATAATAAATTATGATAAATGCAATAATTCGTTTGAGATTCTATCTAAGAGTTACGACTCGAGGAATGAAGTTAAACAGCGAAAACAATATGACGCGTGGCAGCCATGAACAGGTGCCCTTCCTCTCCGCTCGACAGAGACATACTTTGAGCCACGGTGAATTTCGATTTCTAACCTCAAACAGACATCTTAGCATACATTAAGCATACTGCACATTTTACAATTTCTTGAAAGTGTTGCTTCAGCTATCTGTCGCGAACGTTGTTAGTTCACAAAGTAGCCTAGTTGATGGTTCTATTATTGTTGCTTTATAGTTGACGCATGAATGAATTGTCAAAAAATAACTGACACTTACTTTGTGTTTGCGCTACTGCTGCCGTGATGGTCAAGGAGCAAAGTTGAATCAGTAGCAATAACTGCGAAAGATGAACCATTTTATCTACAAAATAATCAAAAACGTCTTTACTGTACATATCAGATTCACGTCTGCATTATTTATGCCACTTACGTCAAAATTTCGTTAATATATATGCATGCATTCATCGAGGCAATAAGTTCTGCGCGTGTTAACACTTTAGCGAAGAAATGCATTGTTTATCCATTGTGCATTCTGACTAGCGTTTCTTTGCTTTAGGCCTACTTATCTTCAGCGCCTTAAACTTTTTATGTTTACTATTATTCTGTATTGGTTACTTTTAGTTATCGGAACCGTATTATCATTTAGCTGCATGCTTAGTAAACGAGGCAAAAGCTAAGCGTCTTGATATTAAACTTATTAAATTTTCAATGGTCTGCGCTGGCAAATTTGTAATTCTTTTCAGAACGTAGACGGTGAAACGAGTGTCTTCTATTCTCTGCTAGAATCACCGGCCTTTATAGCAATCTAATCACGTGCTAAGAAAATCTATCCGTCACTGATATCACCTTTGTTTTTGAAAACAACGTCCTTTAATGTCTGATTAATTCAAGCTGCTGACGTTCTTTCAAACCACCGTTTTACATAAACTAAAAAGTGCATCAATTTGAAGGAGGACGTTTGATATTTTGCTTCTTCTCTGCCAGAAATAGATATCGGTATGATAGGCATTCTTAACAAGTTGAAATCGTTCTATACTTAAAAAGTTGCTTTGCATTTTATTGTGATAGTGCACGTTATGATTAATGTACAGTGACGATGATTGTATTAATACATCCTCGTTGTGATTGGGATCAATAATAACATCCTTGAATTGAGATGATCAGTTAGACTGTAAAAAATCAGTTAGACGGTAATAAATGCAAGAATCATTTTGTTTAGGCGCGTTATAAATGACAGTTTAATAATAATTAATAATATATATAAAACGGTCGTACATCTCAGTCGGATTTAATCCTTGAAGAACGCAAACAATGCTTGAGATGACCATCAATGCGTACTTAGAAGGCGAAATAAGCGTGCGTAAACATCCCATTTCATCTCTATCCATCCGAAACCATCACAATTCATCTAATCCCAGATTGTTTCATGGTTTGCTAGTCAAGGTCACTACATCGCATCCCATCCGGAACGACCTCAAATTATCTAAAGGTATTAATTGACGAACTATTCTAAGTCACATTCAATGTTCCCTTTAATGTTTTGGTGATTATGTGCGCAAGAAATTTTGTGTATGCAACATTTTATGAGTGGTTCCTACTTGTGTGCGCAGGTCCGAGCTGAATGTGATGATAGCTAAATCAGAAAAGTTTCTTGTCCAAACATAAATAATTAGTAGACTTATTAGCCATGGAGCCAAAGTTTACGGAGAAAGGTATATAGGTCATAGTCGTTAAGGAGACTCGATTTATGTAAATTCATAGAATAAATCGTGAATCGTTATGTTTTCAAAAATGTTTGGTTGTTCAATCTTCTATCAAATTTGAGATATTCTGGGGCACAAGAAGCCAGTGGAGTGTGTCCTGAATGAACGCAGATATATGAGGGAACTTCGGGAGATCACCAATCAGGCGGGTATCAGCGTACGGTATTGATTGAAGCTTCGAAGGGTTTAATGAAGAGAGACAAGTAGAAATGGTGCTTTCCTAGTAAAATCAGTGCATGTATGAGAGTGTTAACCGCATTGTGCTGGAATTGCAAGTGATAGATTGAATTAACGATGGGTTGTTGATTGATGAATTTATTGAAGCATGATTGATGGATATAATGATGAACTAATTAATTGATTGATTGAGACATTAATACAAGACGCTCCTCTGACGATTAAAGCTATCTAGAATAGATATTATCGTCCTGCCTATTTTTGTTTAATTGGTGCATTTCAAGGATATAGAAATACCCGATCAAGCGACCCACATGCAAACGCCTTGCATGCAATGGCTTGCGTCTCACCAGCGTTTTAACCACATTGTTCTATATATATATAGACCTGCACAATGGACGGGGTTGTAATGCATGGCAGATCTTGCCTATGCGACATACGATGCCCTTGGTTTTGATACTGTAACTTGAGAATTACTGTTGATGTCCGTAAGTAATTGAATCAGTCCCCCGTCCACTCCATAAGACTGCAGAACTGCCCACGTTACAGTTTGGTTAACGCTGCCAAACTCTTTATTAACATCAACGAAACAGTTGTAAATTTTCTTCTTATTCCGCCTCAGTGATAATTTGATAGATATAAAATTGCAGAGATATTCAAAGAAATGTCTGATAATGGTAAAAGTTTGACACCAAAAAAGAGTAGATTTACGTGATTTAAACATTTCAGTGAATCACAACACATTGGTGTTATTTTTGAAGAACAGTAACACTTTAATGCGACATTTAATTTTGCCCGTGAATTAGCATTTCCCTAACGCATAATTATATATTATAGCATTCAAAATGTAAGTTGTTCGTATTAACGATTTTGAAGGCAGATCATCACTTATTATCGCCGGTTGGGATTTCAAACACCAAATTCGTCATTCAGTTGGACGACGTGCATTTTGATTAGTAGGAGTGACGGGTCTGCAGAGCTCTTTACCCAGTTGCGATGTGACCTCCTGTCGAAGCGTCGCGTAGTCAAAACTGAGAAAATAGGTTTCGTGTTCCTGTTGCATTTAAACGCAATCATTATCAACAATCACAAATTGTACCATCTAGAAGTTGCGAAGTATAGCAAAAAATTTGGCAGGATATATGTGAATAAATCTTTATGCAATTACATTTAATGGCAATAACGTTTGTAATTGCATTTATAGTGTTAATAATGAAGTTAAGGACTTCTACAGACTCATTAGCCAACAGCATAGTGAAGCCCAAGATGAGACCAGACAACATAATGAAACACAACGTAACAATGTAAAGTATAGCATCTCATAAAAGATCACATAACTGAACGTCACATAACAGAACATCACACTACAGAACGTCACATAACAAAGCAATATATTAAACAAATTGAATAGCATTAGTGGGGTAGGTGACATGATAGATTATATTGTAATGGAATCTTCACGTATCACCACTTAGTTCTTTCAACGGGCCAACTAACAGGAAAGTCTTGAGGCATTCCAAAAAATGGGAGGGTTAGTAATTCAGGGTGCAAAGGGTATAATTGAACGACATGACATGACATGAAATACTATTGCGTTATATGAAGGGTTAAGACTAAGCGTGTGGTCCGAACACTTTACTATTTTCGCGATCTCTTCACACAGTCTTCGCGAACTCTTCACCATCCAGCCAACCCGCTTTTCCATATCGTCGTCATATCTCAGTCTTACTCGATCTCCGGTGATTTCTCATTTCAAGTTCTCCAATCGAGCCATATCAAACCACGTACTACGCCACTGACCTTCCAACGACCTTCCTCCTGAATTTAGCACATGTTGTTGACGATTGCATGCATAAATTTGAGAAGCGACTCCCATGCGGGACACGTTTTCACTGGGTTATCGTCTCAAAATACTTCCAGATGAATCAACGACAAACGTCAGATCCATCACACGGTTACAGCCTGTAAGAAAAGAAAGAGAATTGGAAGGAGAAAATACAAAATTGCAGAAAATGAGAAAGTAGAAAAATTGGAGAAGTAGAAGAAGAAAAAGAGAAAGATGAGCAAGAAGAAGAAGAGGCAATAATTATAATAACGATTATAGTGATAAAAATGATAATTACGATGCTGCTGATGATGATGATGATGTTAATAATAATAATAATAATAATAATAATAATAATAATAATAATAATAATAGTGATAATACTAATAATAAGTATAATAATAATAATAATAATAACGATAATAATGATAATAATAATATAATAATAATAATAATAATAATAATAATAATAATAATAATAATAATAATAATAATAATAATAATAATAATAATAATAATGACGATGATAATATGACAACGAAGATGAATATGAGGATGAAGAAGAGGAAGAAGAAGAAGAAGTCTGACCTGTTGGATAAATAACTAAACTGCCACCAATGACCAACACCAATGCGTAGAGCATTTTCTAGCTTTGTTTCCTGAATGACATGATGATATTAATTGCGTAGTTTCCTGTTTTAAGAGAAGATCACTTGATAAAGACAAATCGTGCTTAAATAGAAGTTGGATTGACAGCATTTATTTTAGTTAATCAATATGAGTTAAATAAACAACTTATCATCATCCATTCACACTATACTTCTAATAATGTTACGGTTTGTCATTATAAAGTCAGACCAAATATTATTATCATTATCATTAAGTTAGATGGGTGATAAATATATTTTACTTTCAACATTTATATGGAAAGGGGGCAAACGTCCGTAGGGCAGCAAATAATGTCCTATGCAAAATCATGGTGGCATTTGTGCGGGGGACAATTGTCCGGGAGGAACATTCCAAGGAGAGGATTGTCCTACACTCGAGCTAAACCGCATCGAAGCATCAGCAGATAAGGCAATCGATAACATGCTGAGTATGGGGGAAATTAGGTGAAATGTCAGGTAAGCTTAATTCCCATTAGAAAACCACTCCCAGATGCATCTATGACGAAACGCAAGTTTGGATGCAGAGCTCGGCAGAGGCGTACTTTGAGTTACCGTGAATTTCGACAATGGCTTACTTCTTAATAATTGTAGGGCGCCTCATTGTAGCCTCAACCGCGATCTAAGTTACCAAATCTACCACTCCTACTCCAGATGTGGAAAGGGTGGTATCATCTGTTACACTAGAGATGACCATCACCGATAAACATAGTCTTGACCCACATATTGACAGGATCTGTATAAAAGGCCAGCCGATCACTCTATGCACTACGCATTCTTGTTGCTCATAGCCTTATATAATGTAGTTCGGGCTACCTCTATGCTGCCTGTAAGGAAACTGATATGGCTCAAGTTTCTGCCTTTTGACCAGGTGACTTTTGACGACCTCTGTGGTCGTGCAGATTCCTCTCTTTTCCTTTCTGTGCTACACAACCATGACCATGTTCTAGGTTGTCTCGTGCCTCCTTCAAAGAATGTTACTTAATCACTTCGTCCTCGATCGCGCAATCGAGAGATCCCACTTGATGATGCACTAACTCGTTATAGTTTTATCACCCTAATGCTATACAATTGAATCTATTTCTATTGCGAGTGTAATTACTATTGTTTTCCTTCTATTTGCTCTAGCTACTCATAGGATGTCTGCTGTGTAATTGTTTGTTATGATTATTTTGTGACTGTATATTCTTTGATTGTTCACAATTCATATTATGATGTGCGAGCAGTGCGTTTGCAAGCGGTTCAATAAAGTACATACATACATACTTACTTAATTACAAACATACATTTAGGCAGATATTAAAGCAAATCAATTCGTAAGATGTCGTCGGAATGCTTGTTCAGTTGTCTATTACGACTGTCGTTCTTAGGTCACATAGAAGTGGCTGACTGAATTGTTGATGTTTCATAGTTGCATTGACGCAAATCTCCACTAAATAGACCGCTCTGTTTAATGAGTGGTGAGTGTAAAAGAGCAAATTGTGACCAGCAGCAAGAACTGCGAAAGACGTTCCATTTTATCTACAAAAGAATCCAGATCGCCTTTTATGTTTCGATTGAACGCCTGTGTCATTTTGGCACTTGCGGCTTTTAAGAAGACTTTCAAAGTGTCGTTAATGAACCAATGAAACTTGATTTCGCACCTCTTCAGGAAAACTACTCAGAGGCGCTCTATGCACTTCTCTAAATAATGTCAAATGCCAATGTGATCAAGTGAAATGCATTTGTTTGCAAACAATGCTTAGCAAGCTGGTAAAATTTTCATCAGTGGTGGGCCCACGCACAAGCGTGGAACCAACCAACGACTTCCCCGTCGACAGCGGACAAACAGCATGGATTTCCCGAGTCTCAAGCCCAAGTTAATGTATCGAATGCAGGCAATTGCTGGAGCCAAAGTTAACACTTTAGCGGCGATTTACATTGCTTATCAAGTCACTTCAGTACGCACTAATCTTGCCGATGATCCTTGTAATCCAATTGCTTACTTGTAATTATTGTTACATTCTGGAGGTAGGCCTCCTCTCTCTCTCTCTCTCTCTCTCTCAGGATATATAAATTTGCTACATATCAACTGTGGAGAACGTTATTGGCTATTTATAATCATCGTAACCGTAATCTCATGTAGGCTTCACGCCGAGTTACACAAAAGGCTAAAGCGAAGCATGTGAAATTACACACACATACAATGGTTCAACCTGTAATTGTAATTCTCTTCAGAACGTAGACGATGAAACCAGCATCTACAAACACGGATGCCTTCAAGCTGGTAGCCTATCAACAAATATGAACAACACTACTAACTACCAAGCTACGAATTATTTGCCTAGAAACCGGTCTGATAAGAACTAGAAAGCCTCTCCTCTTTTCTGCTGGTCAGGTCAGTATAAATAGCAATCCAATGGCCGGTGATTGAACCAAGTGCCCCTCTGATGTCATCTTTGTTGATGCATACAACGTCCTCAAATTTCTGATAAATTGAAGTCGTTGGCGTTCTTTCACACTATCGTTTAGCATAAAACAAAAACACTTTAGTAACAGGACGTTTGCTATTTAGTGTATACCGCTTTGCTCGAAATGGAAGTCAGCATGATGAACATTCTGAACTACTTGAACTGAATGATATGCATCATATCATTACAGTGCAGCGTCCATTGTTACTATACTGCAATTGTGTCAGAATATCCTCGTTGTTTCATGAATCGAAAATGATCTCTTTTCGATTGAACTGATCATTTAGAAATTAGACGGTGGGCAATAAAAATTCGAATATCTTAGTAGCATTGTATTCTTGCAAAATCGACCGCCGCTTATTTTTACCTTCCATGAATGATGGATATTTAGAAAGTGACAACATGATCTCTATTGAAATAATTCCTGGTAATTCCGACCACTTGCTTACTTACTTTTTTGATGTTAACCTCAACTCCAAAAGTATAGCATCTAAATGTATGCAACCTAATTTTGGTCATGTGGCCACATCCTTCTTTCTAGCGTCGCCTTCGCGTCTTGATTGAAAAGCAACTCTGGAGATATGCGAGAGAACTGATGTGGACAGTACACTATTAGGCCTATGCTTGCATTATGAATTGGTCTATGATGAGGCGTTTCGCTGTTCCCCGGGCGGCGGGCAAGCAACGAGAGAGATAATTGCGAGAAATCCACTGACGAGTATGGGTCTACTGTGGGCGTGTAAAACTAAGTCGAAACTATATTGAAAGTGGCTCAAATCTGCTACTTTGACGAATAAATAAGTCTTGATATTGCACAATGTCGTCAAACGGAAGCTTAGTAGACACGGTCAATATTCCCACGGGGCCACGCCCCGACCCCGCAACTCGTTCGCCGTTGTCCGGTAATTTTCACAAAACCATCTGGCAACCGTACCACAAACACGAGGAAAGCAGATAGTACGTGTTAACTAATGAGGACAGTCTCAGCAGACGCTTGACATCAACTAAAGGTTAACAGAGTAGGATAATAGAAATGCTTTCTGTTATGCCAATATCGAGATAAGTGCCGTAGTGAAGAAAAGCACTGTAGCTGGTTTTATCAGCTTTATGATTGCTACTGGAATTATTGGTTTAACTAGTATGAGTAATATGATTATTGTATTAACCTTATATTGATGATTTTAGCATAAATTAGATCCTGGCTTGCGTCTCACTAACTTCTCTTTATTTAGGTCAAGGAGCCGGTTTTCTGAGTATTAGAGTATTTAGGTCTATTCTCCCCTACCTCCCAAATATTTCTCGACCCCAGATCACCACCGTGACCTCTAGAACCTACGACCTTACAAAGAAATGACCTGAAGAGTGAATGTTTAATAGAGGTGAAGTTACAAAGATATTCAAAGAAATGTCTGATTATGGTCTAAGTTAAATGCCAAAGAAATCTATATTTGTAAAGGGCATAATTCAAACATTTTAATGAATCACATAATAAGTATTGACGTTGTGTTTGGAGATCAGGTACAGTTTTATACCAGTACCACATTTAGTCCGTGAATTATATTATCCCTAACGCCTACATCACATTCAAAATGTCAGTTGTTCATATTAACGACTTTACTGGCAGATCCTAGCTTGCGGTAGGCCTAACTGTAATTGCGGAACGACTCAAAGTCAGCGTAGTCCAAAGCCACAGGGTAAGTGATGTCAATCTGCCAAACACACGAAGCATTAAACAAACAACTGATAAACATGATGCAAAGTCACAAGCCCATAATATTGAACATACGTTTTCAGCTTTCAATGTCACTTTCCGCTTGGTATGAAGAATACCCAGTTTCGTTAATCAATTGGACAACATGCATTTGAATTAAGAAGGGTAACGGAGCGGACCTTCACACTCAGTTATCGCAATATAGGACTTGCCCAATTCACCTGAAGTTTATTCAAAACCCATTTTCGGCTTCGGACAATTTGGCGCCGGGACAATTTGGCGCCGGATGAGTTTGTAAGTGTATATAGACCAGATATCGGTATGTAGTAACTGACATTTGTAAACTATTCAGAATGGGAGCGAAATAGTATTCTCCATACTATCTAACACACGTTTGGTTATTGTAGAGTCATAGTCAACACATTGAGACCGTATCACCTTCTAACTAGAGTAGTCCTCCACTGTAGAGAAAACTAAAGAATATTACTAATTACATCTGACTCACATAGTATTTACTAATGGCAGTAGAAGTAGATAAATCCATGTTTTAATGTTACTGGGCTCTTTAATCGCAATTACTCAAAGTCAGTGTATTAGGTCTGTTGTCCACATCTGTTTTTAATCGATTAGATCAGTTAGTCATAATGCATCTTATCACGGACCAACTAACGAATGTTTTGTCAGTAGTGTCATACTTGCTTTTAGTAACATTAGTCATAATGTTTGCATTATTCTTTGAATAAGACTACATCTGGTCCACAGGTAGTGCCAAAGACCGTGGAGGCACACACGCTGAGTAGCATTACTTAGAACTCAATCCGCTCTAGTTCGTGTTGAAAGCCTGCCAGATAATTGTAATTGTGGCGGAACATGAAACCAACATTTAATGAACTTATGCCGTGTCCTCTTGGACTAACGACCCTACAGAGAAACTGATTCAAGGCACGAAAGTAAGATAATTGTGAAGTTGCAAAGATAAATTGATTTCTGAAAATAGTTTTGGGCAAAGTTCGACCGTACGTTAGGGCAGAAGATAGCGTACGCGTACGGTACGTAATTTACTAAAAATAATAGCGTACGCGTACGGTACGTAATTTACAAGGCACGAAAGTAAGATAATTGTGAAGTTGCAAAGATAAATTGATTTCTGAAAATAGTTTTGGGCAAAGTTCGACCGTACGTTAGGGCAGAAGATAGCGTACGCGTACGGTACGTAATTTACTAAAAATAATAGCGTACGCGTACGGTACGTAATTTACTAAAAATAATAGCGTACGCGTACGGTACGTTCGTATTCCGTACGTATGAGCAGCCTTTAATATTAGTTGCTTCTCGTGACGTCACTTTTTTTCTCTCGTCATTTTCTATACGCGTATTAAGCCAAACCGCAACTTCGAGTGCTGCTGAAAGGAACTGGAGCTTATTTGGTTTCTTCCATAATAAAAGGAGGGCTCGACTGAATCCGAAGACCATTGAGAAGATGGCCTATATCCATGCCAACACACGTTTAACGAACAAAGTGGAAGAAGTGGATTATGTGGAAGAGAACGTGAAATGGAATGAACCGAATGATGATATCAGTGATACGTCAGAAGACTCAGTACAAGAAGAGTCAGATTACTCAAATTCTCCAGATGATTAGAATTTAGATACAGTTTTGCAACTTCATACATTCGTTCTTTATAATACTGTTGATATTATAGTGATAAAGATGACACGTAATGCATAAAAATTAGCGTACGCTATTTATTAATTTAGCCAAAAAATGGCGTACGCGTACGGTACGCATTTCAGCAGAAAAAATAGCGTACGTTCCGTACGTACGGTCGAACTCTGGTTTTGGGCAAACATCCACGCAAGCTGTGTTTGCATAATTTTTTAAACGTCAACTTTAAGCATTTTTTATTTACAGCTGCAACTATACATTAGCGTTTAAATAGCAGTAACAGTTTTCTACCACATTCTGTTCGAGAAGAGTTAATTTGACTTTAATGTCCACATAGCAGTCACAATTGTCTGTTTCTAATCGACTTTACTGGCAAATCTTCGCTTGCAGTAACTCGCGGAACGATTCAATGTCGACGTAGTCCAGAGCCTTAAAGTAAGTCTCGTTGATCTGTCAAACACACGATATATCCATATAACAATTGATCCGATTATTATGCAAAACAAGAAAAACAACATAGATGGGCCGCAGCTTTTACTAGGTTACATGTTTACAGTGGCAGAACTAATTATTATATCACTCTGCAAAAAGCCAAGTTATTTCTAGGGCGTGGAGATGACGACGACGACGCAGACGACGACGATGATGACATAAATATATGATAATTAGATAGTAACAATAACAGTAATAATAATAATAATAATAATAATAATAATAATAATAATAATACTTATATTAATAATGATAAAAGTAATAATGATAACAGTTATAATAGCAATAATAATTAATAATTATAATAATAATAAATATAATAATAATAAATAATAATAATTATAATTATAGGGCTTAAAATAATAATAATAGCAATAGGAATAACAATACTACTACTATTGCTACTGCAACTACTACTACTACTAATAATAATAGTAGGAATAATGATAATAATAATAATAATAATAATAATAATAATAATGATAATAGTAAAAGTAAAAGTAATAATAATGAAGAATAAGGGCAAGATTGGAACAATAGCAACCTTATGTGGTGGGGCTGACAGTCTGTACAGCGTCGAATCGTCCACTTTGTCAGTTACACCAAGTGCCAGAATTCGGATGTTGCTGCTGACGGCTGCATCGATTTCCGCTTGAAGCGTCGATGGTTGGGTTGGGTATCCGTCTGTGATCATGACGGCAGTGTTGGGAAATCCTGGTCTATCACCCGCTGTGTTGAAAACCTCCGTTCGCGCCAGATGCAATGCACATGTCATATCGGTTGTTCCGCCCTTCACGTATTCCAGGTTGTCGATAGCCGATAGAACGTCGGTCTTCTCCGTATACCTGAAGTAGAATGAGTCAAACGGTTTTCTTGACATCATATCTACTGTAATAATTCTATTACTCTTACTACTATTATTAAAATATCACTATTTCAGAATTATTACTATTGGTCCGGGGTACCTTAGGCCCCTAAGGATCAGGAATGTAATCCAGAGAATAAAACATTCCATCCTGGGACGGCTGGAACTCGTCAAGATATAACAACTTTCTACTACAGTGTTATCATTAGCAGTATTTTTAATATCATCATCATTACCGCCATCGTCGTCATCGTCGTCGTAATCATTTTCAATGTCATTATCACAAGCACCTCCAAACAGAAGCAACCATCATCATCTCACCGCTTCTTTTTTTCTGAGTCTCCTCCTCCTCTATTTGCATTATCCTCCACATCCTCCTCTTTCCATAGTCCCTTCCATCCTCTTACTTTCATAATCTTCCATTTTCTTTCCACTTTCATAATTGTCGTTCCATTGCTAACATGTTTAAAACGTTATGTGATCTTTATCAAATCCAACTTTCACAGAACTCAGCTAATCAAATATAAACGGAGGCAATTCAAAAACTCACATTATACGTTCTCACATATGCAAATTAATGCAGGCTTTTCATGCATATGTGAAACATGCGTGCGTGTATACATATGTTGCCATGTCGCAGGACGTGTGTACACATATTAAATTCCAACAGTTTAGATAATTACAATAGTTCATCAACAAGAAAATAAGAGTCTTGTGGAACACTTGCCTCTCCAAGTTGAAAACGGTTTGCGCCTGTGTACTGAACTTGATGAGTCCGATTGTATTGTATGGATAGTTGAAGATGATGTCCGCGAGATTGTGAAGGAATTGGCGAATGATGTTCCAGTTGTTACACGTGCTAGCATTAGCGTAGACGAACGTCTTATCGCTATCGCAGATGCTTCCAGAGGCATCGACAAGGATGCAGAGGTCCAGGACAGCATCTACGCAGTCTGAACAACACACGGGTAATGTAACCAAATGAGTAACCTTTTGGTTGTAACTATGCACCATCGACTGATGTCTTGTCTTTTTGAAAACGGCGCTAAAAAGTTGATACTGTCTAAAATTCTAGACGGAACAGAATATGTAATCATTATCAGAATTGTATTATCACTGTTATGAACCTGTTCACAACCAGGCCATTAAAAGAATACGAGTTTAAAAGAGACAGAGACCAGCACAAAGACAAGTATACAGACGTAGTCATCAATAAATAAAGAATGACATTATACATACTATTATGTATGATTACATATAGTGTGAGAGAGTGAATAGTGTGGACAGATATCTAATAAAATCTTATATACAGCACACGGGCAATCACCTCGTTCCATGCGCTCTATTGGTCAGTTTGATATTTTTGTTCCTTGGACTGAGACTTCCTTAGTCTTACACCAGGCGTTTGCTGTTGTGGGTTCATCTAACTTAAGTGACCTTCCTCCATCACAGAGGACAAAACTCACGACTGGCCACGCTCAATAGGATTCTCACTGTTCAATGACGTTTCACTTTCTCTGAGGATTCCGTCCTGATAGCGCCTCTGAATAGTTATTTTACGAGAGGCGCCATATAACTTTAGAGGTACGATACGATCGATATAAGCCTACAATATATATATATATATATATTATAAGCAAATCCGCAATCTAGTTTCAATCGCACTTCTACGGTCAGTACCAGACGAGAACCCAAGGGAGACAATTCAGTGGAACCCAGTAGACAGACAGCCATATTATTTATTATTATGTTCCTGTTTGTTATTAAATCAAATAGACAGACGTGGGTACGATTATTAGTCACAGTATGAACGGATGATTACAAGTTATTACAGGAATCGAATTAACTGTGTGGCAGAAATGCAAAATGCCCATCTGTCTTAATTAATATATTACTAACGCCACCTAGCGAATGAAAGACTGGGTCAAGCTTTGGAAGGGCTACGAAAATCGATCCTATGTCCACGATGATCTTCTGCTCTTTGGGCTTGAGTATCGCATTCACCCAAGCCACACTATCAGGAGGACAGGTAATCCGTAAAAGACGATATATTTAACATTGACATCTTAGAATCTTAGGAGTAAGTTTCTTCGAAAATTCAAAACACTTACTATCACTGGGGGGTTTGGGGGTGCCATCAATAACTGAGGGAGTTTCTGATGGAGTTTCAGTGGAAGTGGGAAATACGGGATTGTCGCCAACAGTCGGTTGAGTGTTGCAGGTTTCCGAACTGAGTTGCGATTTGACATTTTCGGAAAGGGTCTTGTAGGTAGCAGAGAAAAAATAGGTCACGTTTTCCTATTGTATTCAAACACAATGAACATTAACAATTAAACATTAAAACTACGTACAAATAACGCATTGTACCAGTCGTTCACTAAAAACTGCAGCACATAAAATTACTAGGATCTGCCTAAAGAAATAGTTATGTAATCGAATTTTAGTGGTATTGAAGCCAAAACCTTTATAGGCAAATTTTTGCAGGCCAACACTATGTATAGAGTCCCTTCAGCTTTATTAATTTGCACTTCATGTGAATGTAATGATGAAAACGTATTGAAGAATGATATAACATAGAATGAAACAGCATTGCATTGAATTACAGTATTAGTACAAAGGTGTAACTCAACAGTAAACCAAATAGATGCATTTCTCCAGACCTTTTGCGGTGGCGATGAGATCCTCTCGATTGTACTGAGGTCTGTGTTATTAGTTACTCCAACAACCAGTGTTCTAATTCCGCTCTGTCTACACGCATTGATCTCGTCCTGCAAAGTCGATGAAACTGTTGGAAAACCATCTGTAATAACGATGGCTGTATTCAGCACATCCAGCCGGTCATCGCTCAAACCAAACACCTGCGTTCTCATCAAGTTTAGACCACCTGTCATGTCAGTCGTACCGCCCTTGTGGTACACCAGGTCTTGGATGGCGTTTCTTAATGATGTGCTATCCGTGTATCTGAAGAAGCAAAAATTGATAAGTGATAGAAAATAATATATCTAAGAAGCCTCAAGCAACGAAACGCTATTCAATGCTTATCCATGCCTTGTAAGTTACATCGTATAATTATATTTAGCAGTTTGCTGTTCAAATTTACAATGCGTTGATCAGTGTTGTATGAAGGAAGTGGACCCTATGTAATTTTTTTCATTCATTTCTATAGCGCTCCTCCTCGATATCAGGGAGGCGACTTTACCCTACCCGTAAAAGAGAGTAAAAACTTTACCCCACGAGTACTGATCAAGCAAACGCAATAGAATGGCCCTTGTCATCAAACCCTATTCTTTATCAAATATCTTGTAACTAGGTTGCGGTGTGACAACCTTGTATTAATAATAATAAATGATTAGCATCATCTTCAAATCAGAGACACTCCCAGCCGATATTTCGCGATAAAGAAAAATGCTTATCCATGTCTTGTTATTCTGCGTTATGCCATTAAATGTCGCAGTTTGCTGTTCAAATTTTCGAGGCGTTGATCAGCGTCATATCATCATATCCTGGTAAACTTGGTATGTATATTTTATTCGTTTGTTCATTCATTAATATAGCGCCAATCCATGATGCCAACTCAGAAGCACTCCAAGATTAAGAATAGTTTTAGATAGTTATTTCAATTGTGCACTGAAAAATTATAATTTCTACTTTCTATAATTTGTGACTATCGCCCATAGTACTTGTTCCTGAGGTTAAAAATCAACTTTACAGATTACATTGAGGTAGAAGTTGATGATAAATTTAACTAAATCATTTAAATATGGTAGTGATATTACATCAGTTTAGTTGTGCACATGTACAGTGTATATGTATGTATGTAGATGTAACATAACTAATAAATGAATGTATGTAAGGCATTTAAATGCATGTATATAATGCATACAACGTGTAAGTGTTTATAGGTAGACATCATATGCAACAATAGGTACGCAAGAGGAAATCAGCAGGTAGCTTTCTGATTCTTACGTAGCTCCTTTAATAGACGACCTCATATACTAACGCTGTCAGATTCCACATGACGTATGCATGACTGGAGAAGATAACAAGTCCGACTCTCGTCGCTTGCAATCCGATGACGAAGTCACTAACGACGTCACTGATAAACTTGACGTTGTACTTCCAGTTATTGCATGTTTCGCTCGTTTGGTAGTTGAAGCCTACGTCGCTGTCACAGATGCTTCCTGATGCATCCACGACGAAACACAGGTCCAACGTTTCCGTACATTGAACTGTGAATGTATGATGCACATCACCCTTAACCACTGGTAATATACATAGATGATACACTTACATGCACACGCATGCATGCAAACACACATGTTCATAGCTTATTGCATGCATATGTGCTTAAATAAAATGCATTAGTATAGAGCATGCGTTATATTGTTGCGTGTTGTGACAGCTAGACTTTCAGACTAGTCAGTTTAAGCAGATCGATAAACTGATAAAGGCAAAAATTATTAGTCAGACGGACATGCATACATTGGTATACGTAGAGAGATACATAATTGACCTGACAGATGAGGATATACAGGGACAGATAGAGATATCTGAAGTGATCCGATCTCTCCGATTCGAAACAAATGTGAGAATTCCGTTTCCTCTTAGTTATTGATGCATCGTCGGCCGGTTCTAAGATTCGTTACAGTGATTCAAAAAGGGACTAGGAGTTAAATGGGTCGTCTTATATTTAAAAGTTAGTGTTCTAAGTGTTCCAAGCAAAAACCGTTATCCAACTCTAATCGTTTATAATTATGTAGTCTGAACCAAACGATATACACTACGAATCGTGTTAAACCCGGTAGACAATTATTAGACAGGCAGTTAGAATAAACAACATAAAACATGCGATATATCCAACTTTTAAATTTTAGGATCAAAGTTTCTACTCCAAACTGACACTTACTTGAATTGGGTGTTTGTAAAGGAGCCTGAGTAAGTGCAGTTTCAACATTTGACTGAGGTGTAGTGGAAGAAGTTAGCTCAACGTTGCAGGTTTTCGTGCTAAGTTGCGATCTGAGGTTCTCGAGAGTTTTGTAGTCAGGATTGAAAAAGTACGTTTCGTTCTCCTGTTGCAATCAAATACGGCAATTGACAGCAATTGTGCACCGAATAACACATATTCCGAATTCACAGTTTGAAACGAAGAACACATTTTGGGAAAAGAGTAAACTGAGTATTAGGCCTGTGTTTAAGCACGCATCCATGTTAGCGACACTTAACGACAGTGGCATTATCAATCAAATTACGAAACACATAAGGAGCAAAAATATCAAATCACATAATTAAGCATAATAAAACACGCCGTAACATTGCAAGGTAAAACACCCTTTAACATGACATCCTTTAGCTCAGCACAGCACAGCAGAGACAAGAAACATTGTATAGTATAATAGCAACATTCATTCAGATCTCAGTGTTCATTTACCAAGGTACTCAGCTTACACCTTTTGCAAAGATCTGAAACTGTAATATTTCGTCGAAGTTGAGCTATGAGTGCTTCTGATTAGGTGTCATGGAATGGTGCTAAATAAATTCACTGAATGAATCAATGATTAAATGAATGAATGAATCACACATATTACATACCGAAACAAGAAAAGCTTTAAAAAATGCGAAAAGTAGTAACGTAATACATAACAACAAAACATTGAACAAACCTAGAAAAACATGATAATTATAGATTAACCTGGTCTAGAATTGTAGCGAACTAATAGATAATATAGTAACATAGTACAATTATAATGTCGGTATCTTGGTAATCAGAGCAATTGAACGACTGAACATAACATAGACACGCAACATGCAAAGCACTCAGACCAATAAATTTAAATAACACGTGGCAACACAAAAAGCGCTGCTTAATTATTTGTTAACACTGGATTAATATCTTATATGGTATTACTAAACAACAGTCCTTGCAGAGTGATAAGAAACGCTTTCCAAAATCACCTCTTGCGGTGGCGATGAGAGGCGTTTGATTGTACCAGGGTCGGTTTTATTAGTCACTCCAACTACCAGCGTTCTAATTCCACTCGCGCGAACTGCATCGATTTCGGGAGTCAGACTCGATGAATTTGTTGGGTAACCATCAGTTATGACGATGGCTGTGTTTGGAACATCCGGTCGATCATCGCTCAGACTAAACACCTGCGTTCTCATCAAACGTAGACCACCTGTCATGTCGGTCGTACCACCTTTACGGTAGGCTAGACTGGTGATGGCATCCAGTAAGGCTGGTTTGTCCGTGAATCTGAAAAAGACAAAGTGGAGAAGAACAAGAATTCTGTTAGAGACAGAAATGACAAAATATTTTAAAACGTCTGGTTAATATGAATATGAATCATGAAATATTGTTGATAAAAACAAGATGTCTTTGAAACAATGAGTGATCTGTGATTGCAAGTATGACATGCTGTATTTATAACTTTGCAACTGGGTTATATTATATTGCACGAAGAGTAGAAGTAGTAGTAATAGTAGAAGTAGTGAAGCAATAGTAGGTGGATAAGTAGTAGTAGTAGTAGGGGAAGTAGTAGTAGGTGGGGAAGTAGGGGAAGTAGTAGTAGTAGTAATAATAATAATAATAAGATTAACAATTATAATGATGATCAAATCATAATCATAATAGTAATAATAATCATAATTATAGTCATAATTATAATAATGTGCACAAACTCATACATACATGCATTCATAATGTAATCGCTCATATACACATATATACAAGGCGCCCCTTAAGGATGCACTTACGCCGTCAGATTCCACATGACGTACGATTTACTGGAGAAGAGAACAAGTCCGATTCTCGTTGCCTGTAATCCGATGTCAAAGTTATCTGCGATGGATCGAATGAATTCAACGTTGTACCTCCAGTTGTTGCATGTTTCGTTCGCTTGGTAGTTGAAGCCTTCGTCGCTGTCACAGATGCTTCCAGATGCATCAACGACGAAACACAGGTCCAACGTTTCGGTACAAAGATTTTCTAAGATATAACAGATAGGCCCAAATATTTTGAATCACGATTTACATGTATGTCTCTTTTAGAATAACACGAAAGGTGCGATAGTAAGTGTCTTGGTAGGCTGACAAATGCATACACACCCAAGTACATAATTGCATAGAGCAATGTGTGTATATGTCACATTCACAAATATACATGCATAAATATATTTTCGAGTATAACTCCTCTTGACATATACGTACACATACCTACACACACGCACACACACACACACGTACCCACGAGCACACACACGCAGTCTGGCCTTGAACAAGTAACTAGTTGGCCGAACTGTCGTACACTAAGCGCATGTGGTACAAACTTGAATCTTTTGACGCAGTCGATTTGGAGAGTGTACACTAAACAACTGATTTTGTGCAGACAATATAAAAAGACTAAGCCTAAGTTTGGAACTAGCTTCCCGTGTTTTGAAAGAAAGAAAAATTAATTGAAAACTTTGATCGATGTCAATATCAGTCAATAGCATCGTACCACCAGAAGTAAGCTATTTTGCATACATATAGAAAAAGAGGAAGAAAGTCGAGTTAGGTGACACAGAGTAACAGAATTGACACATTTATACATGAACAGCTAACTACATGTAAAGATGTATTGCATACATGGCACCACATACGGGTCAAAATACGCGTGAACTTTTAAACCTACATATAGCAGCGCAACAAAAATGTGTATGTCTGTCTGACTTAACAAACCCTTATGTTTCTTGGTGCACAACAAAAAGTATTTTAACCAATAAAATAAATAACAGAACAAGACACTACCCGTCGGTGGATTGTTCGTTTGACCGGTTCCTTCTGTGCACGTCTGATTTTGGAGTTGATTCAAGACCGAACCGATGCTCTGATAGTCTTTCGCAAAGAAAACGGTTTCGCCAATCTGTTAAATGGACATTCATAAGAATAAATGACTAAACGAATAAATAAATTCACGAGAATATTGAAGACTGACATTATAATATCGATCAACAAGGGAAATATATTTAGTCGAGAACGAGCAAAAGCTATTAAACATATTGCTGCTGTGTAGTCGAATCACACCCAAGACAGTTTTTCATTCGGGAATTTGTGTATTAGGCCTACCTTCTTGAGGTGTAGATTCAGATGTGCCTCGGCATTAAACTGCACTATGTTTCTACCGTATGTTTATGACATTTTTTGCAATGTATAAATACCGTGTGTGGTGGAGACGACAGCTCCTTCAATGTGTCCATATCGATACTATCCGTAACTCCGACCACCAGAAGTTCAATGTTCCGATCAACGACTCCCTTAACCGCTTCACGGATTTCTTCTATTGGAATCGCAGCATTTCCTCGTTTTGGCTTTCCGTCGGTGATGAGAATGGCCGTGTTCCTTACCCCAGAACGGTCCCCCCTTTCTATGGTGTAGGCGGTCGCTAGCTTGTCGAGGGCAGCGACTGTGTTCGTGTTGCCACCAGTGTATAATAAGTTGTTGAGGGCGTCAAGCAAGGCAGACTTGTCACTATATCTACACAGAAGTAGCAACGACGATTGTGTTAAAATTATAGTAGGTTCATTGCGTTAGAAACATAAGGTCAGCATCGTTTTGTTATTTTTTTTTATTGAAAAACAAGAACAGGCAGAAGAAGCAGTATTGTTCTGAATTGAGGACCAAATTACTATTTAATTTCAGCGTTGAGTAGCCTACATGTGACCCATCATCTCTAACTGACGAAAAGGACTTCTATAGCGCCGAAATAATAAAGCACAGGGCATCAACCGACGGCGCACCGAAACAAATCCGAAATGCGGTCAAACTCCAAGATCAGTTCAAAGTGACACAAAGACAGTCTAAGAAGGATAGGCGAAAGACAAGAGTAAATAAAAAAATTAAAGTCGAGATATAAATGAAACTAAAGACTCTGCTGCGCGAACGGCGTGTGGTAACGAGTCGTTATCTCGAGATAAATAGGATCCCTCAGGAACTTAGAAATTGCTACCTGATGACGCACACTGTCTGTAAATGACTCATCGCTTTGCCCTGAAACGCGATCGCGTTATAATAATTATCATGATTATTGTTATTATCTGTATTACTATTACTATTGGAAATATAAAAATGTTAATTATATTTATTAAAGAGAAATTTAGATGATTAGAGAATAAAAAATTGGCTCTCATTTTGGAAATAATAGATGGTAGAGGATCTACCAAAGATCTTTTGGAAGTACAAGAAAGAAAGCGGTAGAACTACTTCTTGCGTCGTAAGGTTCCATTGAATCCAGGCGCTACTATCGAATTGTATCATGGCTACTCTGACGTTGCTAGTTCCAATGGTCATTTCGTTGACGATGTTTTGCATGAATGTCAGACATGATCTCCAATTGTCACACGTCATTCCGGTGTCGCCGCATATGCTGCCCGACGCATCCACGACAAACGTCAGATCCAGCGCATTGCTACAGTCTGTAAGCAGAGGAAGTAGACGAATTTCACCACAACATAATGGTAATAATAATAATAATAACAATAATAACAAAAATAATGATAAATAATAAAACTAATGATAATAATAATAATAATGACATCTATAATTATCATCGTTTTATTATTATTATCACACATTTATTTATTCGTAGACTATCTATCGGACATGGTTGTAGACTCATTAGTTTATTATTATACATTTACACGTAAGAGTCAATCAGGCTCTAGTCTTCCTATTGTTCCCGTCTGAGTCTGAGGTGCCTAGAGCTGACAGAGTTTCCGACTTGGTGGGTGACGGACAGATGTTGAAGGAGATGACTGGTCTCGCTGTTGCTGTTGTGATCTTGCTACGTATCTCATTGTTGTTGTTATTATTATTATTATTATTATTATTATTATTATCATTATTATTATTATTATTATTATTATTATTATTATTATTATTATTTTTATTATTATTATTATTATTATTATTACTAATGATAATAATAAATCTCCTCAACTGCCCGATGGCCACCATTTCCCTCTTCTCCCATTTCAGTTTCACTTTTTTCCCTCGTTTCCACTTCAATCCTTACCCCTCTCATTTTTACACCTCCTGAAACTACGCCCATTGTCTCCTCCTCCTCCTTTCCTCCACTCCGCTCAATCGCTCCCCATACGTTACCCCATCACTCCCACTTCGCGCCCTTATCTTTCTCCTCATCCTCCTACTGCACCATCACCACCTCTTCTTCCAGCTCTTCTTCCCACCACTTCTCCACCATCGTCTCACTGCCGCAATCGATAAAATAATGGTGCCAGTGCCCGATGCCCAGTGCCCGCATGCAGTTCAACGAATGAAATTCTGAGTTAATCACCGAAAGGTAAAACAAATTTATGCACGTATATATTGTTAATATTTACTTTTACCTACTTAATACTATGCTTAATTTATTTCCTATGAACTTATCATCTTGTTTGTTGCAAGCACATTTAAGTGGAAAACAAGATGATCTTATGCGCGAAATAATCCTATAGGCCTTCGAACATTTTGTCCTATGTTGTAACACGGAAGTCTTTCAACATCTCTAACCTTCAATACTAATACGATATACCCCTCTGGAATTATGAACTTATGCATACATGCTTGCTTATGCGTATGTGTGTATGTATGAATGCATGCGTGTACGCCTAAGTGCGAACGCATTTATCTATGCATGCGTGGAAGGTCCGAAAGTAGCGACCACTCACCGTTTGATTCTGCATTGATTTCGGTGATTGTCAGAAGGCAGATTAGGGTCAGCAGCAATACACGAAGCTGCGAGAGTTGAATCATTGTATCTATAAGACAAATGAAAACGTCTTTCGTGTATGAGATACATAACTGCGTGTATACCTTGACTCTCAGGTTTACTATGGCGCCTTTAAAAGTATCCAACAGATGCGCTGCAGATGGGTTAGTAATAATGTTATCGGGTAATACCAAAATCACCCGCCCTAGATAAGAATTCGTCGGTTGAGCTCTACGCGGGGGCCCCTCGTCGTAGCCTGTAGTCATTAGAGCGGGCGTCTTTGACTGGTGATTATTTTTATGGCAGGTTGAGCCCGGTAAATTATCAAAAGGTTTGGAGGCTAAGCGTATAATTGCATACATGTACATACATTGTGTACAAACGCACAAAAGCATCCACGCTGCCATTAAACAACCCTCATGTGCAAACTCCAAATATTTTTTGTTTGTAACATTGAGCGCTAGATTTCTTGTCTTAAATTCATGTGCTCGCACTTTCGGTTTCCTGACTTTGAAATACTTTGATATGCTAGTTGCGTTCGTCCATAAGTGCATGTTGAGACCGTTTGTCATCGGCGGGCTATTGAGGTACTGCTCTTTTGACATTCCATTCAACGCAATTGAAGATAGAGAGATATGTGCCTCTTCTCGTGGAGTACTTTCGTTTCGAACCGATCCATTATTTTCTGCCCGTATAAGAAAACAGGATCTACACAAAGGTAATACAGTTATATCAAATTGCCCTATGAACGTAAAACATGTCCCTTTGAACGAGTTGGCTGGAAACTTTGATGGACTACTGTCACACTGCTAGTTTCGGCGTACCATTCAACACATTAGAACACTAAATGAAAGTGCTGCCCTTTCACGCGTAACGCTTTCATTTTTGAACAACCTGTGCTATTCTTTCGCCTTCGATCTTCACATAGGTGGGTCTCCATCACTTCTGCTCATCTTTTTATCTTCTACACACAAAAGCTCGGATCGACAGGGTGATATTGCTATTAATTATCAATTAATTATTTGAAACTTCTCTCGTGGCGATTTTTAGTGCACAAGCCATCAAGCGATGTCGTACCAACCCACACTCCAATTAAATCAACATCCCGGTGAATCAGTTCAATGGAACAAATGTTGGATAAAAAATTGCTAAAAATTTAAGTAAGAAGCTTGCGAAGCCAGCAAATTCTTAAAAGAACAAAGTACATGACATTGTGTTTTCTTTAGTATCAAGGCACTTAACATACATGATGAAGGAGAACGTCTCAGATAATCTGTCAAAGAAATTTTACTCACCAATCGTCAATATTCTAAGTTGGATAATCTGTTGTTCTCTTCAGATCGTAATTAATTACACCCAAGGCTGCAAATGGAATCTTGCTTTCAAGTCGATTTCAACGATATAGCAAACTGCGAAGCAAACCCTGGTTTGTCTGGAAACCGTCCTGAGACAGACACCAAATCCAATAATTTGTCTGCTTGACTTCGCGGTTTATATAGCATTTCTATGGGCTACGGGAATCTACACCCCATTGATGTGTCATTATTACCTGCCCATTTTTTTCAGGCTACCGTTTTGCAGAAAACGTTTATATTGGGGTTCCGCTCCGTTAGAAAGAGAAGTCGGTATGCTGCGTATTCTGAACCCGTTGAACCGGAAGGGTGACTTTTTGGTGATGCTGTGACCCGTCAAGTATTGCACATCTACGTTATTGTCATTGTCATTGTAGTAGTCATATCAGGCTCGTTGTGCAATGGATGAAAAATATATTTTCGTAATGACATGATCGGTTAGACGATTGGGCATGAAATGTATTTACATTGCAATTACATTTATAATGCGATGTAATTATCTATCGCGTAACGTAATTTGAATTTGATGTGAAGCAACGTGTCGCTTAAAAAATTAATTCTATGCGAGCCACAGAGTTAGACGAACAGTGATGCATGACTCAAGTCCAGCCTCCATACTTAATTAAAGATTGTGCAGCTCTTTTCGTTACCACGATAAAAAATATTATCAACCTATCTATTCTGTGGTACCGTACTGATATGCTTCCAATGCATTTCAAGGACTCAGTATTGTCGTTAAACCATTCTCAAGAGAATCAACAGATAATTTTTATGTGTAAGTGTAAGAATAATCTGACCTTACAGAGAAAAACCAGACAAGGCTACTCTCTACTGCTGCTTTTCACTCCCGACTGAAAACCGCGTAATTTAGGCGATTCAACCCAGATTCTGCTCCTGTGCCGCCACACGACCAAAATCATCGCCGATTACCACCGTATATAGAGCCAATCTATAATTTATTATTGACCTTCCCGGATTTTGGCCTGGCACCGGATCGAAAACGCTGATTAAAGAACTGGTCTCCAGTCATGGTTTCTGTAGAATTGTGAAATTTTTGAAAATTCGCATTACATTACATACTACAAACCAACCTAGAACAGGAGAAAAACACAGAAAATAGTAGGATATAATTGGCCAATTCTGATCTTATGATAAAGAACTGACTTGGCCAACTACGTTGATCGCAACTGGTAAAATATCTTCTTTTCTCAAAGTGACGTTCTATAAAGTCAGATTACTATAACATTTTCACCTAAAATTAATGAGCTTTGACTCTTGAATGGGCCGCAGGACAGCTCCTTCAAATGGTTCACCAAGCTCAACAGTCAACTCGTAAACAGCAATACATCGAATTCGCTCAACCGACGAAAAATGAAAGTAGCGATCGTGGATCTATGGGGATTTTTTCATACTTTCCACCCTCATTGGCGGCGTTATTTTAAAATACATCAAAATACACTGCTGTCCCACCTAATTTGAAGATAAAAATGATGCAAAATATTTATAGGACCAACGATACAAATACGAAACGGCTCAATGGGCAACACGAACAATGAAGCCAGAGAATTCGCAAATGATTTACTGGAATATTTTTCATCTGACGAATAGTACGTTGACTTTCGTTATTTTCTACCTTTCTACTTGCGTCAAATTTACAATGTATGCTATGACGGTTACTCCCTTATGCGATACCTAGGCAATGTGTTGTCAATATCGCCTCTTGTACATGACATTTACCATATGACATGCATCTACACATGATAAATTACCTTCAAAATAAACCTTAACACTGACATGCATGCATACATATATACATACATACATACATGCATATATACATATATACATATATGCATACATACATACATACGTACATACATACATACATACAGACATATATACATACATACATACATACATACATACATACATACATGCATATATACATATATGTATACATACATACATACATACATACATATATACATACATACATACATACATGCACATTGGTCCTACATACATGGTGGTGTTGGTTATGTTATGAATGACCGAAAAAGATATAGTCATGGATTTTGAATTTTCTTTGATAGTATTAAAATAATTTAGCAACTTGCTGTGAGGTGGTCAATGTGAGCTGTTAGTTTTTTAAAGTGTTGACTCCGGTTAAACTAGGTAATTGAAGTGAGCGGAGCTGAGAAGAAGGGCAAAAAATTATCATATCTTCAGAACTATTAAGGTGAGGTCGTTAGCAAAAGCCCAGGCTGAGATTACAAGCAGTTCAAATTGGATAGCATGGACTTTAAATTATCCTGGCATTGATTGGAGGGAAATACGAAAGGACAACTTTCGAATATAGTAACCTGCGAGTTTATAAATATGTAAAAGAAAGGTTTCTGACATCGCGTCCAGACATAATATGTTACAGCTTTGCAGTATACACAATGTTATTTGCGTCATCTGATAGCGATTTTATCCAATGTCTTGCTGTATTTTACTTTAGCTAGTATACGCAATATAGGTTGGCATCATCTGATGGCGATTTCAACAATTGTTTTATCGATTTAACTTTACCTAGTCCATTTTAGGTGTATGACAAAGCAACACATTGCTGGTCACTGAACCCTTACGTGAAATCTGAGTTCTTGGAAGCATTTACCCTACAATTCAAACTTATCCGTCAGTTAGTTTGGCCCCTATCAATAAAGTTAATCACAGTCAGAAATGTCACAGGCGTTCGTCTTATCTACCAGGTTGGCAGATCGTCTCTTGGAGTACTTCGCGGAATGAAGCAATGTCGAGGTAATCCAACGCCATGAAATACGTTACGTTAATCTGTTAAAAACACAAATGATCTAAATAACAACTGAACAATTCTATGCAAAGAAGAAATTGGAAATATCAATTATAATAATAATAATAATAATAATAATAACAACAACAACAACAATAATAATAATACCACTAATACTAACACTAATATGTAAAATAATCAAACATTTATATAGCGACCCTTCAAGATACATGTATCTACTCAGATGCATTCTCTGCGCTGGTCTTAATGACGCTAGTGAGCAGCTAACAAGCAAAATGTATCTATTATCATAAGTGTGCAAAGTAAGCTGAAAATGTCATCGGTGGTGGGCCCACGCACAAGCGTGGAACCAACCAATGGATTCACGTCGACAACTGACAGATGACATGGATGTTTAGAATCTCTAATAGTAGTAGTAGTAGTAGTACTAGTAGTAGTAGTAGTAGTAGTAGTAATAGTAGTAGTAGTTGGTGTAGGTGGAGAAGTGGTAGTGGTGGTGGAGGTGGTGGAGCAGCAGTAGTAGTAATAGTAATAGTAGTAGTAGGAGTAGTAGGTGGAGATGTTGTATTAGTAGTAAAAACAATAATAATAATAAAAAGATCCTGAAACACGGTGGGCTACCGGCCCAACTTGTGGTCATTGAAACCATGTACCCCATGAACCCATCTGCAGCTGATTTTAGCAATGAGATTGGCGATCGAATTTCCTCCATGACTGGTGATAAGCGCGAGGTGAAGTTCCTCTATCAGCGCTTGTCAATTGGCATCCAGCGCTATATAATCTTGTGGCTTTTATTAACAACTTTTCAACCATCACAGAAGACGAGGCCTGGCCCTCCAGACAAAAATTCGACACCATAGTAGTAGTTTCTAAGTCCCTGGGGAGCGAAGTACCTCAGGGCAAACAATAATAATAGAAATAATAACAATAATATAATAATAATTTAAAAAAATATAAAAGAAATAATAATGGTAATAATAATAATAATAATAATAATAATAACAATAGTGTTAATTGTAGTAGCAATAATGGAATGTGTAGAAACAGTAGTGATAATAGTGGGAATGGAATAACTTATAGAGTGGTTGTAATAGTAGTAGAAGAAGTAATAGCGGCACGAACTTGATGCGGTGGAGCTGACAGTCTGCGTAAAGTTGACTCGTCCACTTCGTCAGTTACACCAAGTGCCAGAATTCGGATGTTGCTGCTGACGGCTGCATCGATTTCCGCTTGAAGCGTCGATGGTTGGGTTGGGTATCCGTCTGTGATCATGACGGCAGTGTTGGGAAATCCTGGTCTATCACCCGCTGTGTTGAAAACCTCCGTTCGCGCCAGATGCAACGCACCTGTCATATCGGTTGTTCCGCCCTTCACGTATTCCAGGTTGTCGACGGCCGACAGAAGCTGAGACTTATCCGTGTACCTGCAGTGGAGAAAGAGGAAAAATGTTTTTATTTTCGTGTTGTATTTTAAGAACTTAGCAAACAGAATACGTTTTTCAGTTCTGGAACAATGTTATATAAGGTGCTTTGATGATAAAGCACCAAAGATGTTACAATTGCAGGAGAGGTCTATTTCTAATCAGAAGTGATATTTTATTATGACTTTTGTTATGATGATAAATATAATAAAATTATTATTATTTTTAATGTTATTTATATTGTTGTTATTATTTATAGCAATAATAATACAAAGATTATTGTTGTTCAAATATTGTTATTAGCGATGTTATTACTTCTAGTAATAAAATATAAAAATTCTAGTCTTTTCTTTATTAATGTTTTTGGATGGTGCCAAACCGAATCACAGAGAGAGAAGGGGGGCTAATCACTTTCTTCGCTCCCAGCTGATCGTCTCATCGTCGTCGTCATCATCATTCATTCATTTATGTAGCACCTTTTCAAGGGTGATACTCGAAGGTGAAATCATCGCCCTGGAGGTAAAATTTAAAGATATCTGGAGAAATGCTGCTCATAGTGATTAATTCTAATCGACTTCCTTCACATTTTTCTGATGACGTAAAATAATAGAGTAAACGTATTCAAGTCTAATCTGAATTGAAATTTCCACAAATTGTATTTGTGACCATTCCAGCTAAAATATATATTGATAACCTACGTCTGAAAATTAAAGACGGTCTGCGCCTGTGTGCTAAACTTAACGAGCCCGATCCTGGTTACGTCTGGACTGTTAAAGATGCCGTCAATAAGATTGCGAATGAACTGTAGAATGAGGCTCCAGTTGTTGCACGTGCTGTTTGTATCGTAGTCGAATGTCGTATCAGTGTCACAGATGCTTCCAGAAGCATCAACTAGGAAGCAGAGGTCCACAGCGGCATTGTTGCAAACTGAAGAGGAAAGGGAACCGTACATAGAAACTTTAACAATCCGTGTCTGTATTGTATAATACGCGCCAGCGATTTAGAAGTTTCTGATTAATTAATTAAATTCCTGTCCGTACAGAAGTCATTTACTATTATAATAGCGAATGGTAAGCTTCGTTGTGAATCGACGCATTATTTTAGGAGACAGTGGCAGAGAGATACAAAAAGATAGCGAACGACGGAGAGAGACAGAGACAGAGAGACAGTCATAAAGATGATAGAAGATAGATGGGAATGTTCAAGTGTTATCTGCTCTGCTCTCGTGTGATCTCGAGTATGACACAGTAATTGCCTTCGATTGCATGGAATGCCGGAGGTCACGCGATCCATATTGTTGACGAGATTGATGTACACGTCTCCGGCCTATTGGGGGACCTAAGTGAAGGTGAGCGGGATCACCTGGAGAGTTTCAACAACGTGGAAGCCAGTGCACAGTCAAGAGAGGGTAAGCAATCAGCCGAAGATGATTATTCAACATCAACTATTGAAGGTATTTATACAATGCAAAGAATATCGTAATTATGCACAACAAATGATATACAATACAATAAGATACCATGCAATAATATATCATACAAATGTTATAAAAAAATGCAATAAATGCAAGTACATGTAAAATCAGTACATTGCAGTACAACACAGTTCGATACTTGTTCCTTTGGTGAAGTATTTGCGACTTGAAGATCTCGGTGCAAAGTCTCACTTTTGAAAGAACTGCAGAACAAGTGTTGACCATGAAGCTTACCATTAGGAGCGTCTGTTCTTGGAGATGGAGTAATTCCGATAGGAGTAGGAAACGTCGGAGGAGAACGAGGTATGTCTGGAGCAACTGGTGGAGTAGATGTTAAACAAGTACTCGTGCTGAGCTGCTTCGTGACACCTTCCTCGAGAGTGGCGTAGTTGTTGGAAAGAAAGTACGTTTCGTTCTCCTGTTAACCCGAACGCAAGAAAAATAAGAATAAATTTTTTTTGCACATAATGTATGTATCCATGTATACATCGTACGTATGAATTAATCATAAACTACGCGTTCAAACTGACAATTTGCACGTTATTAGTAATAAATCAAGAGTTATATACCAACAAGATTTTTGTGCTACATGTATGGCTCTATGAACTTAGACGTCATGTAAACAGTTAGAGGTAAAGGAGTTAAAGGCTTAAACCATAAAATTACCAAAAGCTTAATGAAACGAGAGATAAGAACGTATAATATGGTATAACATAACATAGCATCAGATGACAATACAGAGCAAAATATAACATTACGCATTACACAATCCAGAATAACACAACTTAAGATAAAAGCAGAAAATAGAATAAATGTAGAATAACTTAACGGAACATTCATTCACATGATATTAAATGAATTTACAGACGCTGACGAAAATACATCACGTGCGATAGCAAAATATTAGAAATATACTAAATAATGCAATTATATCAAAGACTGACACAATGTAAATGACATAGAAAGATGCTTTAATTGCAAGACGATATCGTCAGTCATTGTCTTCATTTCATCCAGATGGGTGCAATATTAAATAATAATTTTAAATATTTCGGTTAAATATGCTGGCCAGAAAGCCCTGAACGTAATTCCGGATGATTTGCGCTCTCTAAATAATCTTAATAAAATTGCGTAATTATCTGATTGATCAATAAACTGTCTAATGTGCGTGTATATAGTTTTCATTATGATTGTATATAATAGCCAACTGGTAAAGTTTCGTGCTAAATGCCAATGTATTTTTACACCTTACAGGCTGTAACTATACCAATCTATTGCAAGAGTGACCATGATTACATGATGTGTGTGACCTGTTACGGTTTCTATTAGTCCCTATCGACTTCTAGCAAATTATCAACATTTTGTACCAGTGTTTGTTATTTGGGAGTAATAAGAACACTTGGCTATGGTTATGGTTATATCTTGTCTTAACGTTAGACTATGACAAATCTCTGTCCACCTGCCTTTGACGGTGGCGCAGCCAATCTTTGAATTGTACTCAGATCAATCTTATCCGTTACGCCAACAGCCAGCATTCTAATTCCACTCTGTCTACACGCATCGATCTCGGCCTGCAGAGTCGATGGCACAGTTGGGTAGCCATCCGTAATGATGATGGCTGTGTTCGGAATATCCGGCCGATCATCGCTCAGACCAAACATCTGTGTTCTCATCAAATTTAAACCGCCTGTCATGTCGGTCGTACCACCTTTACGGTAAGTCAGTCCGTTTATGGCATCCAGTAAGGCTGGTTTGTCCACGTATCTGAAGAAATCAATATTAAACTATGAGTTAGAGAGGGTTGAATTTATCAAAAAACGGACGGATATCAATGACATTGCACCAATCGAACGTGAAGATTGTTTTTCACTGGATTGATTTAATTGATATCGGAAAACAAGATAAAGTGCGACGAATCACAGATTGCATATAAATTTTTACTTTGTTTGTTTGCATGCATAATTGTATTCAACTTTAATAACTCAGCATGGCTCACCGTTGTATGCGCGTATAGGCCAAATTGGGCCTACGTTTTTATATTACACGTAATTCATAGACAGTCGCAAGCTAATAGTTAATATGTAAATGCATGCATACGTACAACACATATCAACGCTTTGTCGTTTTGCATACATTGCATGTACTATGTAATACTGTATCTATGTACACATTCAAAGCATGAATGAACGAAAACGTGTGTCATGCATTCATAAATACGTTCGTGCGTATGCATACATGTGTGTAAAGCATCATTGCATGAATTTTAGTATTTGTGATAAGTGGGTTGGCATAGGCTAGTATGCATCTGATGGCTTATATAGCACATTTCAGCCAGTTTCATACTTACGCGGTCAGATTCCATCTGACAACCGATGTACTTGAGAAGGTGACAAGTCCGATTCTCGTCGACAGAAATCCGACGTCAAAGTAATCCGCGATGGAGCGAATAAAGTCAACGTTGTATCGCCAGTTGTCGCAAGTTGAGTCCACAGCATAGTTGAAACGTTCGTCAGTGTCGCAGATGCTTCCAGATGCATCAACGACGAAACACAGGTCCAGACTTTCGGAACAGAATGCTGGAAAGATAATATAGAAGAGAAATGATCTCCGTTAATCTCCGAGCTATTGATCTCGACTATTATTGTTAAACAGACAATTTCTAGAGCGCCGTAACGCAGCCACAAGGGCGCTTGAACAAGAACTCATGTTGCCACAAGCGGGGCACCTTCGCATAGTCTACTCGGTAATTTAGGCATCATCAAAATTTTTTCCTCTCGTCTCATTCAACGGGTTTGTAGCCAACATAATCTAAGCAAAACCGCCTGGACTCCAAAGAAGAATTAGACATGGCTGTCATATAATATTCAACGAAGGCGTAGGCCAATAACCTACTTGTAGGCTACATAATTATCGCCTTTAAGAGTTATTGAGAAGGATGCGATAATAAGTGTATTGGAATGTATTTTAAAGTAGACATGGATGCATACATGCATTTATACATGCACTCATGTATGCATACATGCATACATGTATATGCTTATAAACCCACTCATACAACATTCACCAAATGCATACATGTACACACAAATACAAACATGTAAACATGCGAACATGCACTCATGCATCAACCGCTGATCACTGAGTCTATTGGTCACGTGCACGCTACCGTCCAATCATGACGAAGAAACTAACGCTGTTCTGGAGCCGGGGTTGGTATTTCCTCCGTAATATTAATGCAATTCTGGATTTCCAGTTGTCTCAAGACCTTCTCGAGGTTTAAGTAGTCTTCAGCGACAAAAACAGTTTCGTTAATCTGTCCAAAAAACGTCAGTAGAACACAAGACATCAAACAAAGCATAGAATATATTTTGCTGATCATGAACAAAAACAAAGATAATGTTGCTGGATGCCCAGACCATACTGCCATAGTCATACGTAAGATGGGGGTGAACTAGGAAATATTAAAGATTGATGCGGTGGTAGCAGTATACATGTTTAGGCAATGCGCGACAATGTCCACACTCTTTGTCACCTTGGACACCATATCATCGATGTATGTTGCCCAGGATAATTGGGCTCTGAACACGCTTAATTATTTGGCCAAGAGAGCTTTGCGAATTGGACTGTTATTTATCAACAAATGAGTCTGAAGGCTGCATAGAATATAATTAATATTGACAGCAGTAGGGGACTGCTTATTGGCGGTAAACCAGTCGTTAACAGTCATGAGTTCAAGGTTCAATAGAATTGGCAACAAGTCACAGAAGGAGTTATATGTACAAGCAATTATTTTGGCGTCATTGGCCAACGGCAGGACATGCTGGAGCCCAGAGGCGTTTGGCAAGTCGTTGATGAAAATGCGGAAAAGAAAAGGTTCCAGCATGGAGCCCCGTGGAATACCATGCATGCTTAATAATATAATTGTGAGCAAAACACGATTACAATACGTGTACTTCATTCTATCACTTCAGTGACTCTGGAATCAATTATACTCTCCTAAACCGTGATTCTTCTTCATGTGCTGTTCTTCGTCTTTCTCTCTTATTTCTATTCTTCTTCTTCTTCCTCATCTTCCTTCCCTATTCACCGTCTTCTTCCTGCTATCAACCGGCTGTCTTTCCAGGCACATGGCTTCACTCTTTATCCGGTCCATCCGCGAGTAATCGCCTACTGATACTCTTCAACGGCGAGACAGTATTGTATCGAGCTGCAATACTTTGGATTGTATTGCTTTCTCGTGGTATTTTTTTGCATTGAGCTGCATAACAGTTGCGCAGTTGTCCTAATATTTATTTAAAAACATTATTATTATAATTATTGATTTTCATTTAACGAATACCGTGTGTGGTGGAGACGATAGCACCGTCAGCGTAGCCATGTCAATGCTATCCGTGACACCGACAACCAGAAGCCGTATGTCATAATCAATGACCCTATTAACGGCAGCCTGGAGTTCATCCATTGGAATCGGATCATTCCCTCTTCTTGGCTTTCCATCGGTGATGAGAATAGCCGTGTTTCTGATTCCCGGACGGTTCCCCCTTTCTGCGGTGAAGATGGTCAATAGTAAGTCGAGGGCGGCCACTGTGTTTGTGTTACCACCGGTGTAACGCAAGGTGTCTATGGCGTTCAGCAGCAGTGATTTATCGGTATATCTAAATAGAGAAGACACCATCGAGAAGCTTTATTAGGACAATGTGCATATAGATTAAGCATAGGACTTACATGTATGTTATCTGCAACTTCATCGCTTTCCTTGCTCTCTGTTGATGATCTTGTTCTTTTTGGTCCTATTACTAAGACTACTGTGGCCCAACACCGGGCATTTACTATTATGGGTCCATCTGCCAGGAATGACCTTGATCCACGACTAAGGGCTAAACTTCTCGCCATCGGCTGTTCACTCCTTAACGGCATTTCTGTTCTCCCCGGATTTCCATGCTGAGAGCGCATCTGAATAGTTCGTCCACTAGAGGCGCTATACAAATCTTAAGGTACAATACGATATGTATGCAGCATCGCATACAACTTGGCCCGAGCAAGACTAAATAATGAACATGTTCTCATGAAAACAGTCCCAGAGGGAAGGATATTGAATTCTTGACCAATATCTGTCAGAATATGGAAACTGCTTTCCAAGTTTTTGTCCATTTCGCTGTTCGTTTTTTGGACATTTTCGGTCATCAAACGTCCTTCAAGAGCATAGCTTTAAACTCGTATGCTTAAGCTTTTTAACTTTCATGGCTACCGGTGTAACACAGCCTATTGAGTTACTGGATTGCGATTATCGCTTCGACCACGAATTCGCATGAAACGACAATCGATAGTACAGTGTATAGTAGGCCAATAGATTGAATCTGAAACACAAGAATGCACGTTTTCTTGTTCTAAGATATATAGCCAATAAAGGTGGTGGTCATGCAGGTCTACCCACTCAGTTACAATCGCTACAAGCAACTGTTTTATAAGCTTTCGTGCCAATCACAAGACCATGAGCACCATTTTTAATTAGACACTTTCCTTGAGAGGCAGCCAGAGAATTGTTGTCGGTCTGTTGCATCAGATAGATCATAGTGATAAACACTTTTTAGTAACAGCGTACGATCTAACTAGGTCAATGCACAGGACTATGTGTATTTGTTGTAAATAGACGTGTGCATGCAGTGTGATAGTTTCGCTATATACCACCAAATAGATTATATTGGGGAGACGCATCATGAAATGGTAGTTGTTGTACATTGTGAATTGAATCCAACTCCTATTTATACCACAGGTGTTTATTATGAGTGTCACATTCTAGGACGTCGTATTTGGCAAGAATGGCAAACGGCCAAGCTTCACCATTATACGTCGATGGGTGTATCATCAAAATAATAATTTATTTCCTTTTTTAATTTCAAACTGACAAGCCGTAAAGAAGGATAACAAACATAGTATAGTACGCACGAAGGATGACAAGTTATTACAGAAATCTGATTTAACCGTCGGCGGCCAGGAAAGGCGTCATTGTGTTACACATTTACCGTAATGAGAAGAAGAAAATGCATTCGATGAAGTGGAAGAGAAACAAATAGTTAAATACGGATGACCAGAATTATTATTACATAGTTTGTAAAGCTAATCTATTAAAAATGGTGACAGTGATGTGAGTAAGATATTCCAATACCACTTGCAGATGATACGGATTATTAATTCGGAATTGTATTAGAGTTTGGAAATAAATCCACTGAACAACTTTCAAGTCCTAATAAGAATTTGTTGGAACTACTTCTTACGTCGTAAGGTTCCATTTGATCCATGCGCTGCTCTCGAATTCGATCAATGAGACTCTGACGTCATTTACTCCAATGATCATGTTGTTGACAATGGTATGCATGAAAGCGAGAAGCGCTCTCCAACTGTCACACGTTTGCACTGGTTCATCGTTGCAAATACTTCCAGACGAATCAACGACAAACGCCAAATCCATCTCATAGGTACAGTCTGTAAGAGGATGGAAAATATCGCCATTCTATGGGACAATCTATACGAAAAACTGCAGGAATAGGAGAAGAATAAGAAGAGCAGAAAAATAGGAAGAAGACGAAGAAGATAATACAATGATGGTAGTAGTAGTAGCATAGTAGTGGAAGTAGTGGAAGTAGTAGGGGAATTATTGGTATTAGTAGTGGAAGTAGTCTTCTTCTTTCGCTTTTCTCGAAATCTGCTTCTCTCGCGGTGTCAGAAGTACCGAACAGTTAACCATACTAGAGGCGCTATACAAACGCCAAGATACAATACAATACATTATCCCTATATTGGAAACATTGAGAGAGAACTGAAATATATGAATTGGAGTTTAAGATTATTATTTAGCTTATTAGCGTAATAGTCTTTGTATTGATAAGAGTGACGATAGATAAAATCAGGACACAAAATAATGTGAGGGCATGTAATTTAAGTATTTTAAGAAGTGCCATTATAATTACTTGTCGCCATAACGCCGATCATCAAATGCGCGAAGCATCAAAAGACGGCGCACCAAATACGTCATATTGAAGTTTATTGAATAAAACTTCAATAGAAATTCATATGACAATCACGCCGATTTCTTATGTGTAAGATTATTATTTAGCTTATTAGCTTATCCCTCTATTCACTGAAGCTAATGGTCAATAAATACAAAACTGAGGGACGAGAAATTTGTACGAAAACAACTCGCTTGTGGTTTTGTAACTTTGGGAGTTCGCTCGGCAATCTCGAACTCGCAACAGCTCGATAAGTGGATAGAAGAATGCTGATTAGTCGTAAGATATTAAAGAAATACTTACTTTGCGTGTCCGCTTTGGCTCGGATCATAACCAGGGAGCCGATTTGAATCAAGAGCCATACATAGGAGAGCGGCATTGGCAACATTGTATCTAAAAAGGAATCGAGTACGCCTTTCGGTCAGTAAATCAATCAGTCAATCTGTTAAATCTTTCAAAATGTATCTGTGCCGCATCGTGATCCCAGCTCGTTAAGTAGGCTAATAATAATCCAATTAGTGAATTCCACCTCATCGCTCTCCTTCACTCACTCATTCACTCATTTGGCTTTGGAATTTAGTACCAAATAGCTTTTCTCCTTTTCTGTTCAGGTCACCGTTCAATTCCCTCACTCTCTCAAGATGGTTTGAATCTAAACAAAATTCTTGTTTGGCGGTCAAAACAAAGATGACGTCGCACCTATTACGCATAACGTTTTCTTTTACAGAACGACCTGTGGTCCAAGCCTCAAACCAAAGAATAACAGTCGTCCCGCACCGCAGGGCACTCTTCCCGACCGTGAAACGCCATACTATGGTAAGCCTGGTTGTTTTCTTGTCTGATACACTCATTCATCTCCCTCTGCCCCATTTGTAAGATGACCGAGAGGACTTTGGCAATGCGTCTACGCCTCTTCCAAAAAGGTGCTGAACAAATGGGACCGCATTATAATGAAGCCCACGCCAGTGTTTACATCGCATTAAAAACTAATAATAGTCACCACGGGGGTGAACGAGCCCAAATAAAACACTGTTCACTACAGCAGAAGGTGCACGGCTTACAATCAACACAATAAAATATCAAAACAGCAAAACAGGATCGCCCACCTTAGAATTCTCGACCAAAACGATGCCCACACTAACAGCTAGCCTGTTCTGCTATTCTCCAGCTGACTCTGCGAAGACCGGACTCTGAACAAACTCGGTCTAACCTCGGATTTGCAGCGCCAGAGAATAAGCTGGTTCCCTGAGATTGGCTTTCCAATGGCGCTTTAAAAGTCCCGAGATGACGATTACGATCACGGTAGCATAGTAATGTATCCTAATGGTCAAAGCGTTCATCTTGCAACACTAACAGCATGGGTTAAAACGTCCTCTCCTGAAACTTTACCGCGAAAGAACCTTGAGTACTTCACTCACTCTTATTGCTCAGTGTCACTGATGTTCTGTCCAAAAGATTGTTAATTTATTAAAATACGGTTCGATTGAAACCCTACGAATCACGATGAAGGCGATACAGACACTATTCTTCGACTGTCTTAAAACGCACTCGTTGCGATCAGACATACAAGTGCTCAAGAGGCGCAATATTAAGTATCTTGAAACATACATAAAAGCCTACATGTCTATATTATCATATTATATCGAATGATACATAGTAATGAAATCACTTGAAATCACTTGTTCTTTTCGAAAGGTTGCATCCGGTGAAGCCAACAGCTTCCTAACGACAAAAATCTAAATTATTCATCTTCGTTTCAAAACATACAACATTCCGACTTTTCCTGAGCTAAAAAATGATATTACTAACCAGCTGCGAATTGTTGATGCTGGTAGTTTTGCTGGTCTCTTCAGAGCTTAATCGATGAATCCAGCAGCTGCAAGCTGCCGATTACTGCAATATTGACAATAACCGCGATCTGTGACTAGGCTTGCCTTTAAACTGGCCTGAAAACAGCCTATCAATCTCTTCGCTATCAATGCCAGACGCGCAACACCTTATATAGTCTTACAGATGGCCTGCAGCGCGCGATGTTATTGCCGCATCTGTTGTTGTAAGAAAACTTCTCGAATGTAGCACGAAACGCGGCCAGACTCTAGCTTTCATTGTGTCTTGCCATTTTGATTACCTAAATCATCAATGCGTGCGCTAGCGGCGCCTGTGTCACGATGCCCACGTTCGGAGGAATTGTTGACACTGAGGATAACAAGAGTTTAGTAAACGGAGGAGTTTGATAAAGGTTGACAACCGTTGTTCTGGAGTTGTATGGTTTCGAGACAGTGTCTCGGTCTCGAGACGTCTCGAGGCAGTTTTTAGTGTCTCGATCTCGGAAGCCTGCTGTCTCGGTCTTGGTCTCGAGGTAGTGTCTCGAAGTTTTAGAAACTGTCTTGAAGTGAAAGTCTTGTTCTGTCTCGAATAAGCGGTCTCGATAAGTTTCGCGTTAACTGTCTTAAAATCTTGCGACAATATAAAACTACTCTGAGGAATTGGTACTATATACAATACAAGTTTCAAATTGAAATTACAAATGAGCCTTCTTCCCGAAAACTGACACATTAGCATTTTACAGCATTTTATATAGGATCACTTGTCTTTTACTGTCTCGTACTGTCTCGTACTGTCTTGCGCATAGTGTCTCGGTCTCGGTCTTGGTACCTCACTGTCTCGGTCTCGGTCTTGACACCTCACTGTCTCGGTCTCGTCTTGGTCTTGAAGTTTCAAGTCTTGCACACAACACTGCGTTGTTCTAGAAAAAAAACCCGAAATAGTTTACTTTCTGAATAAAACTTATTGTGAAATAATGCTTGTCTTTCATTGCTAACGATTAACGTAGATCAATTATTGCACGACGACATCCTCATTTTCTCCGCATACATATTCAAGCTGTATCTCGTCTCAAATCATCCCAGTGCTCGAAGCATATTCACTACTTCACGTTGCATCCCAATGTTGTCTATCCCAAACCATCCCAAACCATTCCATTGCATCCAATCTAAGCGCATAAGACATTCCGATGTATCTTTTCAAAAGTTATTAAAATATGTACCAACCAATCCAATTTCATTGTATTCCATTCTGTTTAAGTGTATTCTATCCCAACCATCCAAATAACATTCCACCCAAATTGATTTCAACAAGTTACACTAGGCCTACATAATATTACAACTGCAAGTACTAATACTACTGATACAAAAAAACAGCTACAACAACTACAACAACAACTATAACAACGACAAAAGCAAAAGTAATAATGATAATAATGATAATAATAAAAATAATAATGAAAATAATGATAATAATGATAATAATAATGATGATAATAATAATAATAATAATAATAATAATAATAATAATAATAATAACAACATAATAATAATAATAATAACATAATAATAATAATAACACCGCACGCCTCGGACTGGCTATACGCTCTCCCCCTCGTTTCTCGCGATCTCTGACTGGAGGACGATACCGTGAGGGTGGCGGTCGGCCTACGATTAGGGGTGGCCATCTGCGAGCCGCACACCTGCGCATGCGGCGCCTTCGTCTCTGCCAGAGGCGCACATGGCCTGTCCTGTTCATTGGGTTTTGGCCGTCAAGCAAGACACGGTAATATCAACGATCTTATCCATCGCAGCCTCAATAGAGCCGGTATTCCTGACGGTCAACGAAACCGTCAGGTCTTTCCAGATTAGATGGAAAGAGACCGGACGGGCAGACCCTGATACCGTGGAAAAGGGGGGCGGGCCTTACTTTGGGACGCTACTGTGGTGGACACAGTGGCCGCTTCTTATATCCCCGAGACAGTTTCCACAGCTGGAGGAGCGGCGAAGATAGCAGCCACAAGGAAACACAAAATCTTCTGAGCTGGAGAAGGAATACACTTTTGTTCCAATCGCTATAGAAACCTTCGGTCCCCTCAATAGTGAGGGCCTCGCCTTTCTGCCTGAGACTGGACGCCGACTTTCGACAACTACCGGTGACACCCGAGAGACAAACTTCTTTTTCCAGAACTTGTCGGCATTGATCCAACGTTTCAATGCGGTGGCTTTTCAGGGCACTGTGTCAAGATTACAATCCACTGACAAGCGGCGACCCAAATAGCCTGATGACAGATCCGTTGGCAATGCCAATGATGAATAACACTATATGTGACATAATAATAATAATAATAATAATAATAATAATAATAATAATAATAATAATAATAATAATAATAAAAATAATAATAACATAAATAATAAAATAATAATAATAATTATAAAAATAATTATCGTAATAATGATTTTAATAATATACATAATAATAATAATAACAACAATAATAATAACAATAACGTTAATACATTACATTACACTACAATACATTACACTGCATGTCACTGTATTACATTACATTATATATTATATTATACTATTTTATATTATATTACGGAAGGATTGCTACTGTGCGTCATGCATAAAAGCTGATGACAGATCCGTTGGCAATGCCAATGATGAATAACACTATATGTGACATAATAATAATAATAATAATAACAAAAATAATATTAAAATAATAATAATAATTATAAAAATAAGACCGTGACCGTTCGCCGTTCGTGACCGTTCGCTGAAGCGTCCCCGTTTGTATCGAGTGACCCACCATAGCAGCAGCTGCTGTGTTCAGATTTTACTGAAGCCTAACGGCAAATCGTTTCACATTAAACTCTTTGCCTGCACAGCAGAAGACATCCAAAACAATTCGCCCAAAGATCATTGAGCAACCGCTTTCAAGTCAATAGTTCCGCTGTCTCCATTATTCCACCTACGCAGAAGCTCTGGTCGTAACTGCCAGGATGCGACACATTCATTTGATCAATAAACAAGACTCAAAAATTCCTCCGTCATCCCCCGTTGCAATCCAAACCGCTGAGTCCGAAGTGGAGTCTTGTAAATGGTCCATCCTGCTCGAACGTTCTACATCTCACGAATGGCTAGTTTATGGAGTTGCTCGTGCGGAGCCAAACACGATGTTCTCCCGTTTCTTTCAGGGTCGAGAACCTTTGGTGAAAGGCAGAGTCAAGCGAGCGTTGATATGTACAGATGCAATCTTATTAGGTCATATAAGATATGGCGAGATAAGGTATGTCTAAGTGAGGTAAGATTAGTTCAAATCGGGTTATTTAATAGAATGGTAGTGTAAGGTTAAACACGGTGAAGTTATGATTAGGAAGGTAACACAAGGCAGGATGAATTGGGTTGTTTGATAATCACGAGTACCCTAGGATAAGCATGTGGGCATACATGCATAAGTAAGCTGTGTTTGCATCATAAATATATATGTTACGATATAATGTGATATCGTGTAACATGATATAGGCCTAGTCGAATGTGATGTAAAGTAACCAGTCTCAATGCAAATGCCACAAGTTGTGAGCATTGATGCATAGCCAACATCACAATCTTTGGACGGATGTCTGAACTAATCGGTTCCGTCACGTTAGCTAATGGAATGTTTTCTCAATTGTCGTGTTTTTGGCTTTAGTTGGTTCAGTGTTACGCCCGTGGCAGTTGTTGATCATGAGTTTACGCCAACACATGTAGGCGAGAGAAGTAGCATCCCCACTCAGTTCACTCAAGGGGGTAGAGCAACGGTTAATGATGAGGGGCACAGAGCTGAGGAACCGAATAAGATAATCGTATTTCCCGTAAGGCTGACTAGATCTACTTTCGCTAGGTGGTGGAGTCGGCTAAATTAGGCGTGTAAAGTAATGGTCGCCTTACATGGATGTCAACAGTTAAACCAGAATCCTTAGTACTTTGCCACCTATCAATCGGTCATGCTGTACTCGTAATCATCCTGGGTTCTTGTCAGCTTAAAAATAAACGAAATTTAGTCATGTTTCGAACAGTTCTACTATCTTAATTGTAATTTTCAGGCTTCTAAAGCGCCAATCGAAAGCCAAGGCTTATTCACGAACGCTGCGTCAAGTCAGAGGGATTGTCAAAGAGTATCCAATGATGAACATATTCATGTGCACAGTGACTTCATGCCTAATGGAATAGTTTCGAACTCAAGCTCAGAAATTCCTTCAGTAATCATCGTAATGCCAGAAATTCCTTCAGTGGTCTTCGTAATGCCTGTGGCTATCGCGAAAAGAGGTAGACTCACTAATAATTATCATGCTTTGAATATGCTTGATTATCAAAGAGATACGTTTTTAAATATCAACATCAACAAGTTTAACGTAAACCATAATTAGGCTACTTATCCAAATCGTCATCTCGACACTTACAAAGAAGTCGTCGCCGGGCACCAGCAGCGTAGTCACGAGCCATGAGTCACTATTTACTATTCAGTGTCATGTCAACAATGTATGCACATGCGTTTTTGTTTACTTGTGTGTCGTCGTTTTATCTATTAGTCTGTATGTATGACTTCGTTTGTCGATTGAAAGAACTAGGCATGCGTGAAATGAATCGTTTTGGGTTACCAGAGCCAGAATACAATTGCCACCCTTCGTTATTTTTGTCAACAATTTCAATTTTGCCATTGTACTCGTTTAACTCGTCAACGTCGTCATTACCGTGACCATAACTAAGATATCGTATTTAACGTAAGTTTCTATACAAAGATATAAACAATTCTGTTGCAATATATTCTGGTTTTATTTGACAAAAACTTGACACGTACGAAGATGCCTCAGTAGACGTTAAATATGTCTTCAAATAAACAAAGTCATTCACACACACTAATAGATGCACATTGAGAAATACACACACGGACAATGATAAAAAGACTCGTCTTCGTATTCATTCATTCATTCATTCATTCACTCATTCATTAAGAAAGTTTTTATAGCACCCGGGATTCACCCCTTCAGGGTTCCTTCTTAGGAACAATCCCGTCACTACTATACGAGGGTAGGATGGTAACGCCATCAAGTGACCTGCAGAGGTCACCTGAAGTCGATTTCACCATAGGTCCCAGTAATCCGAACGTGATTTCAAGCTACCGCGGGTGAATGAGGGGCAATCTGAAATTGCTAGGTCCGTGCTGCGTCACCTCAGAGGGGTTTTCAAGAGGATATTTAAAAGGAGCCAATGTCTAATTTTTATGTATACAGGGACACGCATGCGCGCGCACTCAAATACACACACGCACGTAAAAAACTACGAGTAGGGCGCAATAATGGTAAACAAGCAGACCAAGTAACACACGGACACATAGGTAGACAGACAAACAGATAGACAGATACATACATGCAGCCAGGGACAGACACGTGAAAATGCACATAGATGCAACAGAGGAAACGTGCGTGTGTGTGTGTTTGAGTGTGCGCGCATGCGTGTCCCTGTATACATAAAAACTAGACATTGGCTCCTTTTAACTATTCTCTTGAAAACCCCTCTGAGGTGACGCAGCACGGATCTAGCAATTTCAGATTGTCCCTCATCCAATATGCGAGAAAACAGAGGGATCAAATGCTCCCCTGTCCGCCATGCGGACGCCCACGACGACACAGGTTCGGAATTAAAGAATCTTTAAACTGAGATAAGAGACATTTCAACCATTTCGATTAAAGGCAGTCGACATGTTTCATACAATTGGTTTGGAGCGCTTAATTACATTTCATGGTCGTCGATATAGGGACAACGAACCTGAGACCACACAGCGCTCGTGAATAAGCCGGTGCCCTGCACTTTACATCAGATTAACGTTCTAAATATTGGGTTTAGGATGACGACGTTGAAGATAGACATGGGAAGAGTCGATCGACGACAGAGAGAGATTCATCTAAGTCAGCAGTAATTGCTATGTTAATTGGTAACTTCTATAGCACCGTTGTGTGATAGTCTACCCAAAGCATCAACCGAAGGCCACCAAAACCAAGCCACTGTCACATTGGTCATCCAAGGGCCCAAGTAATTAATGTCTAAGGCATTTTAAAATGTTAGGTCTCAAGTTAGCTGTTTAATCAGGTCCTTCAACAAGTTTGTCAAAGCTATATAGCGATACGTTCTTTCATGTTCTCTAACCTAAGGATTGTTCTTCGGGGCGCTATAAAAATGTTCGACACGAATGAATGAATGAACTGATATTGTTGGAAAACGGGAATATGGTAGAAATTTTTGTCTGGGAGAACCGGACTAGAGAACTTCAGTCTGTTAAAGCCGGGACCTAAGTCTGTTTTGAGACACTCATCCATGTTCTGAGGAAATACTCTGATATAAATAATTATTATTATTTAAAAGACAGAAGAGTTGTTGAGTAACTCTAGAAGACGAATGTTGTATTATCGAATAATGTAGTAAACGCAAACGAACATTTATAAAAGTGGTATTCATCGATTCAGTTATCTCTGCGTATGATGCGACTGGTGTCTTATGGTATGAATGCATCATTTCAACAGCGATATAGAATTCAGTACATTAGAGTAATAAAAAAAATACCGTTACAACACAAAGAGTTTTAAGACAGTCACATTGCGATAAAAGAGCTACTGCACTTACAATGAACTGCTACACTGACTTCGGGATATTGCGAATTAACACAGAACTTTTTGGACAGAACGCTACTGCATGTTGAGCCAAAATAACGCAATTGCGCTAATAAATGTTCAGGTTTTCCGTGAGATCATGGTGTAGCTCCGCACGTTTGCTGCTGCAGAATAACTCGAATTGTATCCAAAGTGTTGAATCCAGTAGCAATGAAATAAGTAACATTCAGCTGAAATTGAAAAATTCGACGATAAAGCATTCATCCTAGTAAAAGGAACTGGCACCATCATGACGAAAACTTGTCTCACATAAGAAAAGCAAATAACGAATATAGCAAAAACTAAAACTAACATTAAATTATTAAAATTTTGTAGATAATGATAGTGGCGGCGCTGCGTGGAAGCAAAATACGCAATTGCGCACCTAGAAAGATAAAACAGCATCACAAAAATAATTCAACAACAATATTTTAACGAAATAAAAGAAATTAAAGTATTCAACTAAATAATTTTGTAAATTGAACGAATTTTTCAACTTCGTCTGAACATACTTAGTGCTTACGGTTTATTGATATTTTCTTAGAAACTTAGAATAGCCAATATATACTAACGCCTTTCCATAGCGGATGCTAATTGAACATCACGTGCGGAATCATGAATATTACGATGATGAAGAAGAGACGAAGAGGACGATGATGACGATGATGACGATGTTGATAGCAATTTGAACTAGACCTATAGATGAACGAGGCTACCATCAGACCGCTCTGCCCGGATCTTGTTCGCAAAATGCACCGAAAATACCGCGAGAAGGAGCGAACATAGAGGATGGACAGGATCAGGATCCAAAGCCAAAGAACCCAAGCATGCACTTACGAACGACATTCAACACTCTTCTAGGTCGTTGCCGGGTCTAGCCGAGATGCTATTGCGTACCAAATTTTCAAGGCCAGCGCGCTACTAGATAGTGACTAGGTCCTACAATCGTTGTTTAACAAACGAGAGTACTTAACGAAATTTTATACAAAAGTTTCGTAAAATATACCACGAGTAATGGGGAGGTATATCGTAGGCAATATAAGGGCCTCACGTATAAACTTCTGACAAAATGACTGAAGTATAACAGTCCAGATTTCGAAATAAGATACACCATTTGAATAGCTGAATAATAAACTTTTTATAACCTGTTGCGGTGTTGACGAAAGCTGCTTCAATGTGGCCTCGTCCACTTGATCCGTTACGCCGACAACGAGTGTCTTAATTCCGTTGTTATGAACGGCATCAACGGCAGCTTGAACAGTTGATGGGTCGGTTGGTTTACCATCCGTTATAATGATGGCTACATTGCTAACATTTTGACGATCTCCGTCCACTCCAAACACCTGTGTTCTCATTACATTCAGACCACCTGTCGTGTTAGTTCTGGAACCTTTCCGGTATTGAATGTTGTCGATGGCGCTCAACAGAGCAGCTTTTGTGGTGTAACTAGAGGCAGTGAAAAAGATTTGAGTCAGACACCAATTTTAACATCCAGAACAGTAAAAACGATTCCCTTCTTACATTTGTGATGACGATGATGATGATGACATTGACAATGTTGATGACGATGATGCTGATGGTGATGAAGGGTTCACAGCCTCAAGGCCGGTCTGTTTGCGTTTATGTCACTCGGGAATGATTAAAGTGAAGTAGTTTCCCATTGTATTCCTCACATACACTTGCTTGGAACAACTTGTCCAGGGTCGGTACACCGCGTTTGGAGCTTACAAGGCACATAGCATACCACTTAAACAACCATGCTCAACTGCTGAATGTTATGATTATCATCTTTAGAAAAGTAATATATTTAACTGCTTGCTCTGTGAATGATGTAATCATGTTTCTGAACAGTGTGAACTACAGTAAATTACACGTATTTATTAGCTAGTGCTTGACTTGCTGAGCCAGGTCTCTCCAGCTTCATCAACCCTGTTAATGGCCCTGAGACCGCCCAGAAATCTTGACCTTGCGCAATTCTCCACGATAGTAAACATTCATTTGAATATTTTCTTTTACATACGAGCATTATTAGCTTATGGCGTGAAAGATGAGTTTTCAAATTAAACGCACGCTGCGAGATTCCATGCAACACGGGCTGTTGAGTCAAAAATCACCATTCCAACACGAAACTCTGAAGGTCCAATATCGAGATCGTCTGCCAGTCTGTGCATGAACTGGAGAATGAGATTCCAGTTGTTACACGTGTTGTCTCTGTTGTAATCGAAGTTAGGATCCGTATCACATATGCTTCCAGAAGCATCCACGACAAAGCAAATGTCCAATAGCGATTTACAGACTAAAATCAGAAATCAATGGGAAGATCAATAAAACAAACATTTATTTATTGAAACCCATATCATGTTCACATTAAGTTCAATGATGTGCAGATTATCATGACGGTGACACAAATATGAACTCAAATAATATAAATCTAAATACTAGCGACATATATAAACAAAAAGGGTGGGTTTTGCAATGAGTTTCGGATGGAGTGCAAAACAATAACAGCAATTAAGGAATTGACTCAAATTCCGAAAGAAGCAGAACGATGTCTAGAGATAAGTCACAAAGTAATCCACCAGAAGCACGCTTACAGAAACGCACACATAAATTATGTGAGGATGTATGTGTACATATATGCATGTATGTTTACATACATAAAAAGAATGTTATTGTAAACTAATTTGCGGCTGTGACAGCTTTGTTCTCTTACTAAACGAATATTAAATTGAATTGAAATATACTTTGTGAGACAATAGTTATTCCGCTACTTAATATTTCTATAGGATATCAGTTGCTCTGTCACCAATAGGTTGCATCGTTGTTGTTGGTGTGATCAGAACAACAGCTGAGGTCACGGATGGCGTGGATGTTGGAGATACAGCGGCTGTAGAGAGCGTGCTGACGAAAGACTGTGTCGCACCACATGTCTGATTCTCAATTTGATTGCGAACATCATCTATCGTTTGAAAATTATCTGCTACGAAATAGGTCACACCTAACTGTAACGAATAAATAAATATAACGATCAACTATGCAAGCATATTATCATACTGTCCATATGAAAGCCCAAATCCAACACAGAGATTTTTGCACTAAATTGGACGTGGTATTCGTTTCTAATATAATCGCATATTTAAATTTGTAGGTTTTATCGCGCCTGTGTCTAATGCATATGGCATGAACTGACGGCGCATCAAAAAACAAACGGTAATCAAATCAAAATGAAGAGTATCACTCTGCAAAATCCTCAGTGTCAGTAAAAACATTGAAAACGAACTGGCTAAAGAAATCGAGGCCGTATCTAATTCAGAATGAAGGTCGTGGAATAACAATGCAAAAAATGGAACGCGATGGCATAGCGACATTTCATGAGCCCTATAACCGGTGGGCTACAAGATCTGCCTCATCAACCTCAAGTCTTCGCGTCGCAACCCTGAACCCTCAAGCCCACCAATAATAAAGAAAACTAGTGTCTGCAAGTAAGGCAACGCAACTAACCGCAGTCACTTAATTCCCGGGTGACATAAAATCCAACGACCCCGTATACCTGCAGGCAGACAACTCACGAACATCACAGTAAATTGGTTGCTGACACAGAATTGAAATAAATTAGTGTTTACCTGCGATGGTGGTGAGGAGAGCTGCTTTAGTGTAGCCTCGTCCACTTGATTAGTAACACCAATAACAAGCGTCTTAATTCCACTGTTATGGACGGCATCAATAGCAGCTTGAACAGTTGACGGGTTGGTTGGCTTACCATCCGTAATAATGATAGCCAAATTGCCAACATCCAGTCTATCACCGCCCACGCCAAAAACCTGTGTCCTCATTACATTGAGACCACCTGTTGTGTCAGTTCTGCCACCTTTTTGATATGGAATATGGTCGATGGCGTTTAGGAGAGAGTCTAGAGTGGTATACCTGAATAAATATATAAACTTTCATAAAACAACACGTGATCTGCACGACTCTTTAACACAAAGCACCTGATTATAAATGAGGTCAGTGTATAAAGCAACTGCCTATATATATATATATATATATATATTCTGAAAAATGAAAAGATCCTTCATATTTTGTGATAGCACGTTTCATACGGAGCTCATTTCGGAGATAAAGATGAACGCCGAAAACTGGGAACGTATTGTAAATTCCTAAATACTTTTATATAAGCTACTACGAGCTACCAAGATCTTGTTGTTAATTAAATTGCACTTACGCTGTAAGGTTCCATGCCAAACGTGCAGTTGTGTCGAAAATCACCATTCCAACGCGAAACTGTGTCACACCGATGCTGAGACCGTCCACAGTTCTGTGAATAAACTGTAGAATAAAATTCCAATTGTTGCAAGTGTCGTCTCTGGTAAAGTTGAAGTTTGGATCCGCATCACAGATACTTCCAGAAGCATCGACCACGAAACAGAGGTCCCACAAAGTTTGGCACACTAAAAATATTCCAAGGCATAATAATATTATCACATACTGAGATACATGTTACATGTATTTAGGCGCATCGTAGTAGAGATTTTGTTGCGTTGGCGATCTCTTATAAATTGTCGATAATGGGCTTAATAATCATTATTACCATAAATATGTATTCCTTAATATTTCACACTGAAAAATACGCAGTGTAATAATGAGTAGTGTATGAACGGATGGATGTTCACAAGTTATTACAGGAACCGTCTCTAACTTCACAGCAGCCATGCAATGGGGACCCTTCGTTAGTCGGAAGGTACCGAAACTTCGAACTATAGAACCTTCGGACTATCGAACCTTCGGACTATCGCACCTTCGGACTATATATTTTAACCAAAATTGTCGCCTAACGAAAGAAAGGACTAGTCAATCAACAGAGGGAGCATGATTGTACACTGCTGTATGGCACCCAACATACGTTTTCTAATTGAATATGTTTTGCACTCAATATTCTCGCTTTATCGCCATAGTTATTTTGTTTAACTTTCTATGTAGAGCACCGACAGTTTGTAAGTCTAAAAAAAGACACATTTCCTTACTTACTAACTTATTGTATTATCATAGAATAATTATGATAATCATTTTCATAATCATCATCATAATCAATATAATTATTCTATAATTATCATTATTTCTATTATCATAATTAGTGTTATTGTTGTTATTATTCACTAAAAGCAAAAACTTAAAGAAAAGCAATGTAAAATCCACTAATCAATAAACTCTGTTGAAATAACCATATATTAACAATGACGAAAAAATAATTAGTTCACAGATACAAAACACAAGCACTGAACAACACCGCTACATTAATGAGATATAAAAAAATTTTTTAATTTAAAATGATTCAATTTTAGGTGACCAGAGAATAGTACATTGAACGTGCCTGTATTTCAAGATTTATAAAAAACACAATTCTTATCAAGGCCAGCGACAATAAGAATGGAGACAAATAAACATTTCACAAGAAAAACATATTCATAACCCGCCAACAATATCCAAGAATACTCATGATTATACCACTGCATTCAAACTTTACCAATAGGTTCTCTTAAGGGAGTTGTTGGCAATTGTATCGAAACGGCAACGCTCGTCGACGGAGTGCTGCTGCCCGTCTGCACTGCTGCGCATGTTTGATTCTCCAGTTGTAAGCGAACGCCGTCAATCGTTTGGAAATCTGTGGCTATGAAATACGTCTTACCTAACTGAATAATCAAAAACAAAAAAAAACAAATCAATCAAGCGTAAGAATCCATAATTCCACTGTCGTGCGATAACCCAACACCAATCGTGCAATAATATATAATGCATCTTGTACGATTTATTAACTTCACGAATTGAAGCACAGATGAACATTTTAATATTATGATCAGGGTTCGACTTGCCTGTTGCGGGGGTGAAGACAGTTGCTTCAATGTCGCCTCGTCAACTAGATCTGTGACGCCGACAACGAGAGTCGAAATTCCACTGCTGTGAACGGCATCAATAGCAGCTGGAACAGTTGATGGGTCGGTTGGTTTACCATCCGTAATGACGATGGCCACATTGCTAACATTTTGTCGATCGCCGTCTACTCCAAACACCTGTGTTCTCATTAGATTGAGACCACCTGTTGTGTCAGTCCTACCGCCCTTTCGATACGGTATATGATCGATGGCGTTTAATAGCGAATCTTTCGTAGTGTACCTGTGTTAAAAATATCTTATAAAGCCCCGTCACACTAGACCCCGGTCTAACGACGCTTCGAAAGAACGGCATAGACTCAAGAATGCTGCCGAACTAGGTGAGATCGTGGTTGTTTACTGTTAAATTTCATGTAGAAAGACGTAACGCCAGGCCCCGATCTCACCAAGATTCCTTCACGCTCATAGATCGTGGTGGAAAAGTGTAGAACGCAATATAACCGCAGTAGAACCGCAGTTCGATCTTCTACGAACGTACTATAATCGTGGTCAACCGTGGCGCCGTCAACATGAGCGTGGAGAGCGTAGCCAAATTTTGAACATGCTGAAAAAACCTTGTGCGAGCGTGGCGGAAAGAAGCGCTTGCAATACGATCATTAAACTCGAACTACATTCGAGATACGTCGGTACTACGCTTGCCACGTTTTAAGACGTTCAAATGCGCTCGAACTGGCCTTCTTTTCGCCACGCTCACACCACGTTTTTTAAAACTTTTCAACATTATTTGGCCACGCGCTCCACGCTCATGGTGACAGCGCCACGCTCGATCGCGATTGCAATACGTCTATTATCCATAGAAGATCGAACTGCGGTTCTTCTGCGACCTACACGTATACACCACGCTCTACGAGCGTGATGTGAGTGTTGTGAGATCTGGGGCCTGGTGTGACGGGGTATAAAGGTCAACAAGTATTGGCGCGTAGAACCATGGTACTCATTACTAAAGAATAATAAACTGTGCCTGTAGTGTCAGGAAGTTTATGAAGATATTATGACTAGAAAATCTCTATTTCAAATTTTATTTCATAATAACAATAATATTAAAGTCAATTTTATATGACACCGTAACACTACCATACTGCTAAAAATGCGCCACAGAAAAAAACTTCTTACCAAAAATATTATCTGTTCATAAACGGTAGAAATATAACTTATAAACCCATGCATGCGTGTAAGAACTTACAGAATAGCTAGGCAGATTCTGTAAATGCCAGCAAATAAATACCATGAATATTATGGAGCCTGAAAATTTAAAACATAACTCACGCTGTGAGGTTCCATTCCACGCGAGATGTTGTGTCGAAAATCACCATTCCAACGCGGAACTGTGACAATCCGATACTGAGACCGTCTGCAATTCTGTGAATGAATTGAAGAATGAAATTCCAGTTGTTGCACGTTTCGTCTCTCGTGAAGTTGAAGTTTGGATCCGCATCACAGATACTTCCAGAAGCATCGACCACGAAACACAGGTCCCACAAAGATGCACACGCTTCAAATACCAAATTCTTTATCGATTAGCAACTAGCTAATTGTAAGCATGCACGATACGGGATAGTTGTGCAACAAATAGGAGGCCAATTGCTTTTCTTTCAGGTGAGGAATTGCTGTAGTCAGTGATGAATAAAATGAAAAATTCATATCTGCAACTTCAGATCTTATAACATCATAAAACCCAGTAGCACTCGAAAATAAGATTTCAGAAATATAATTTCCAAAATTCGCAAATGAAGGTATTCTGTTTATTCATGCAATGCGTCGTTAATTCACATAAAGCAATGGTGCCGATCAAACTAGAGACTGTTCAAGACTGTAAATAATATTAGTGATGAAAATATAATATTATTCACAAATTACTGATTGGGGCTCTTGTGACGGCAGATGTTGACAGTGACATCGACGTCCCAGCAATGGTTGACAGAGTGCTGCTGCTCGTCTGCACTGCTGCACATGTCTGATTCTCCAGTTGTAAGCGAACGACATCAATCGATTGGAAATCTGTGGCTATGAAATACGTCTTACCTAACTGAACAATCAAAAAATGACAAAATTAATTTCGGAATGAAGTTTGGAATGTGCTCTTCCGCTGTCATGAAATAAATCATAATAAAAATACTAAAGGCAGAAACTAATATATTGGCGGTTTGTAGCACAATCTATCAACGAGAAATTTTACTGAGCCATTGATGACCATTTTAATAATATAATGAGCAGGGTTCGACTTGCCTGTTGCGGTGGTGAAGACAACTCCTTCAATGTCGCCTCGTCAACTTGATCTGTGACGCCGACAACGAGAGTCGAAATTCCACTTCTGTGAACGGCATCAATGGCAGCTGGAACAGTTGATGGGTCGGTTGGTTTACCATCCGTAATAATGATGGCCACATTGCCAACATTCGGTCTGTCGCTATCCACACCAAATACTTGTGTTCTCATCAGATTGAGACCGCCTGTTGTGTCAGTCCTCCCACCCTTGTTATACGGAATATGGTCGATGGCGTACAATAAAGCGTCTTTCGTGGTATACCTGTGGTAAGAATCTCATAATGATCACCAATCAATAGGTGCTTAGAACAATGGTGTTGGTAGCTAGCTCAACAATAATGGAAAGATTGTCTTGAAACAAACAGTGACAAGATAATGTCGATTTAACAGTCTGTATTCATAGCAATACTCTGTTCAGAAACGACAGACATAAATCTGGAAAATAAATCGCCGGCATTCCTCAGTTCCACCAAATACATGTACCTTGCCTATAATGCACATCTCGATCTTAAAACATAACTCACGCTGTGAGGTTCCATTCCACGCGAGATGTTGTGTCGAAAATCACCATTCCAACGCGGAACTGTGACAATCCGATACTGAGACCGTCTGCAATTCTGTGAATGAATTGAAGAATGAAATTCCAGTTGTTGCACGTATCGTCTCTCGTGAAGTTGAAGTTTGGATCCGCATCACAGATACTTCCAGAAGCATCGACCACGAAACACAGGTCCCACAAAGATGCACACGCTTCAAATACCAAATTCTTTATCGATTAGCAACTAGCTAATTGTAAGCATGCACGATACGGGATAGTTGTGCAACAAATAGGAGGCCAATTGCTTTTCTTTCAGGTGAGGAATTGCTGTAGTCAGTGATGAATAAAATGAAAAATTCATATCTGCAACTTCAGATCTTATAACATCATAAAACCCAGTAGCACTCGAAAATAAGATTTCAGAAATATAATTTCCAAAATTCGCAAATGAAGGTATTCTGTTTATTCATGCAATGCGTCGTTAATTCACATAAAGCAATGGTGCCGATCAAACTAGAGACTGTTCAAGACTGTAAATAATATTAGTGATGAAAATATAATATTATTCACAAATTACTGATTGGGGCTCTTGTGACGGCAGATGTTGACAGTGACATCGACGTCCCAGCAATGGTTGACAGAGTGCTGCTGCTCGTCTGCACTGCTGCACATGTCTGATTCTCCAGTTGTAAGCGAACGACATCAATCGATTGGAAATCTGTGGCTATGAAATACGTCTTACCTAACTGAACAATCAAAAAATGACAAAATTAATTTCGGAATGAAGTTTGGAATGTGCTCTTCCGCTGTCATGAAATAAATCATAATAAAAATACTAAAGGCAGAAACTAATATATTGGCGGTTTGTAGCACAATCTATCAACGAGAAATTTTACTGAGCCATTGATGACCATTTTAATAATATAATGAGCAGGGTTCGACTTGCCTGTTGCGGTGGTGAAGACAACTCCTTCAATGTCGCCTCGTCAACTTGATCTGTGACGCCGACAACGAGAGTCGAAATTCCACTTCTGTGAACGGCATCAATGGCAGCTGGAACAGTTGATGGGTCGGTTGGTTTACCATCCGTAATAATGATGGCCACATTGCCAACATTCGGTCTGTCGCTATCCACACCAAATACTTGTGTTCTCATCAGATTGAGACCGCCTGTTGTGTCAGTCCTCCCACCCTTGTTATACGGAATATGGTCGATGGCGTACAATAAAGCGTCTTTCGTGGTATACCTGTGGTAAGAATCTCATAATGATCACCAATCAATAGGTGCTTAGAACAATGGTGTTGGTAGCTAGCTCAACAATAATGGAAAGATTGTCTTGAAACAAACAGTGACAAGATAATGTCGATTTAACAGTCTGTATTCATAGCAATACTCTGTTCAGAAACGACAGACATAAATCTGGAAAATAAATCGCCGGCATTCCTCAGTTCCACCAAATACATGTACCTTGCCTATAATGCACATCTCGATCTTAAAACATAACTCACGCTGTGAGGTTCCATTCCACGCGAGATGTTGTGTCGAAAATCACCATTCCAACGCGGAACTGTGACAATCCGATACTGAGACCGTCTGCAATTCTGTGAATGAATTGAAGAATGAAATTCCAGTTGTTGCACGTATCGTCTCTCGTGAAGTTGAAGTTTGGATCCGCATCACAGATACTTCCAGAAGCATCGACCACGAAACACAGGTCCCACAAAGATGCACACGCTTCAAATACCAAATTCTTTATCGATTAGCAACTAGCTAATTGTAAGCATGCACGATACGGGATAGTTGTGCAACAAATAGGAGGCCAATTGCTTTTCTTTCAGGTGAGGAATTGCTGTAGTCAGTGATGAATAAAATGAAAAATTCATATCTGCAACTTCAGATCTTATAACATCATAAAACCCAGTAGCACTCGAAAATAAGATTTCAGAAATATAATTTCCAAAATTCGCAAATGAAGGTATTCTGTTTATTCATGCAATGCGTCGTTAATTCACATAAAGCAATGGTGCCGATCAAACTAGAGACTGTTCAAGACTGTAAATAATATTAGTGATGAAAATATAATATTATTCACAAATTACTGATTGGGGCTCTTGTGACGGCAGATGTTGACAGTGACATCGACGTCCCAGCAATGGTTGACAGAGTGCTGCTGCTCGTCTGCACTGCTGCACATGTCTGATTCTCCAGTTGTAAGCGAACGACATCAATCGATTGGAAATCTGTGGCTATGAAATACGTCTTACCTAACTGAACAATCAAAAAATGACAAAATTAATTTCGGAATGAAGTTTGGAATGTGCTCTTCCGCTGTCATGAAATAAATCATAATAAAAATACTAAAGGCAGAAACTAATATATTGGCGGTTTGTAGCACAATCTATCAACGAGAAATTTTACTGAGCCATTGATGACCATTTTAATAATATAATGAGCAGGGTTCGACTTGCCTGTTGCGGTGGTGAAGACAACTCCTTCAATGTCGCCTCGTCAACTTGATCTGTGACGCCGACAACGAGAGTCGAAATTCCACTTCTGTGAACGGCATCAATGGCAGCTGGAACAGTTGATGGGTCGGTTGGTTTACCATCCGTAATAATGATGGCCACATTGCCAACATTCGGTCTGTCGCTATCCACACCAAATACTTGTGTTCTCATCAGATTGAGACCGCCTGTTGTGTCAGTCCTCCCACCCTTGTTATACGGAATATGGTCGATGGCGTACAATAAAGCGTCTTTCGTGGTATACCTGTGGTAAGAATCTCATAATGATCACCAATCAATAGGTGCTTAGAACAATGGTGTTGGTAGCTAGCTCAACAATAATGGAAAGATTGTCTTGAAACAAACAGTGACAAGATAATGTCGATTTAACAGTCTGTATTCATAGCAATACTCTGTTCAGAAACGACAGACATAAATCTGGAAAATAAATCGCCGGCATTCCTCAGTTCCACCAAATACATGTACCTTGCCTATAATGCACATCTCGATCTTAAAACATAACTCACGCTGTGAGGTTCCATTCCACGCGAGATGTTGTGTCGAAAATCACCATTCCAACGCGGAACTGTGACAATCCGATACTGAGACCGTCTGCAATTCTGTGAATGAATTGAAGAATGAAATTCCAGTTGTTGCACGTATCGTCTCTCGTGAAGTTGAAGTTTGGATCCGCATCACAGATACTTCCAGAAGCATCGACCACGAAACACAGGTCCCACAAAGATGCACACGCTTCAAATACCAAATTTGTTTTGTATCATGTTGCAATAAGCGAAATGCACCATGCACTTTCCAGAAATATAATCAACAATAATTACTCCGGTTTGATTCGTTGCACGCAAAGAAATTGCTGCCATTATTGACGAATAAAAAGAAATGTTTCTAAAGGCAACATAGCCTATATAAAGTCTGCTTAAAGTTTAGCGCTCGACTTGGAAGTTTGGCTTTTAAACGAGTCAAATAACTGTTTCGACTGTAATCGGTAATAAGCATTTCATATGTGACCCTAAATATATACGTCAATTGGAGGAATGGGAGAAGTACAATTGAAAACATTTCGGTCGATTCATAAAATTTACAATGAGTCGTTAATTGACTTTTAGAAGTAGAGACGCATAAACACCGCAAATAATAGTCATGATTCTAATTTTACTTATAGGTGCTCTTGTGGCAGAAGATGTTGTCACAGACATCGAGGTGACAGCGGTCGCTGATGGAGTGCTACTGCTTCTCGTCTGTAGTGGTGTTGATTGGGTGGTAGTGGCTTCTTGTACTGCTTCGCATGTCTGATTCTCCAGTTGCAAGCGAACGTCTTCAATTGTTCGAAAATCAGATGCGATGAAATAGGTTTTACCCAACTGTACAGATTACAAAATCGAAATCTTACTACCGAGAACATCAGCGTATTATTTTATTCTCATAAAGTGATCTAGTTACAGAGGTCAGACAGAGACAGATTTTAAACCAAGAAGAGTAATAAACACGATTATCATAGTTTATAAGATGACTTATAATAGCGTCGTGCACCAGACGAGGTCGAAGAAATGGTGCTGTAAAAATACATAACAAATTAAAATGACAGTCATACTATCGTTTTAAAAGATGGGTCATGGACTATTATTTAAATGTATCCATAGATGGTGCAGTCTGTACATGGTGAGAAAGATTATCCATTCAGTGGGTCCTGCGACAGAGAAGGATCAGTCGTCGAAGACATCCATATTTAAAGCAGATTTTTTCATGAGAATCTTAGTCACATATTTTTGGTCCTCTGCTACCAAAATTCAGAAGTCTGAGAGATCCGAACGAGTTGACTCAAATGATCGCTAATGATCAAACTGTCACAGCGCTGTCAAAATAGACTCCTGGATGGCGGATGGTGTCAGCTGGTCAAATTTCTGTCAATTCTGTATCACCAAGAGTTTCAAGAGTGAAACTACAGCCGTCAATTAGGCTAATATGGCGACGCCGGAAGGTGGAACTCAGATTTCGTTGAATTGAGTTTGAGATGCTTGGAGAGTAATATACTCACCTTATACAGAAGAACTCTTTGTTCGATCGAGCAGTTTGTGATGGCATATAGAAAAAGAAAAGTTGTGCATAGCAGTGGTGTAGGAGTCCAGGTGCTTCTATGTATCTCTTCACATTGATTACATAAATAGTGTAGGAAGAAGAATTGCATGATCGCACTAAAAGAAATTCAATTGACTAATTTTGAACATTTTTAATTTTATATGACTTACCTGTGATGGGGGTGAAGACAGCTGCTTCAATGTGTCTTCGTCCGTTTGATTTGTCACTCCGACAACAAGTGTCTTAATTCCACTGCTGTGAACTGCATTGATTGCAGCCTGAACAGTGGATGGGTCGGTTGGTTTACCATCCGTAATAATGATGGCTACATTGCTAACATTTTGTCGATCGCCGTTCACTCCAAACACCTGTGTTCTCATTAGATTGAGACCTCCTGTTGTGTCAGTTCTACCTCCTTTCCGATACGGAACATGGTCAATGGCGTATAACAGAGCGTCTTTCGTGGTATACCTAAGGAAAAGAATCCTTTCACTAGGTGTTGTTTACTCATCTATAACATTGAGACAATGTATATCCGGAGTTTGGCTTCCAGATATTAAACTATGAAATGAAATTGCATGAATAACAATGTTGCTGAATGACTGATTTCAAAAGTATGCCCTGATCCATCGATCAATAGTTCATTGTTTATTACCAAGATATATTTACAAGTTCCGTCAAAGCAATATGCATTGTTTCATAGTATGTGGGCATGCATAGTATGACTTACGCTGTGAGGTTCCATTCCACGTGAGATGTTGTTTCGAAAATCACAACTCCAACGCGGAACTGTGACAATCCGATGTTGAGGCCGTCAGCAATTCTGTGCATGAATTGAAGAATGAAATTCCAGTTGTCACAAGTTTCGTCTGTGGTGAAGTTAAATTTTGGATCCGCGTCACAGATACTTCCAGACGCGTCAACCAAAAATACGAGGTCCCATAATGATTGGCATGCTAAAAAATCGAAAATGCACCGCAGTTCAACTAGATTTTCCCCTCTTCTCTTATTTTCATGCAGTCTTTGCATAAAATGTTAAGAAAGAGTAAATGCCCCGATATGAAAGAAATAGGGTTACACACAATTTGATAAGAATAATAGGCTTACGCAATAGCCTATATAGTTGAGCTATTTCTTTACGCATAGTAGGCCTACTAATGTTGTTGCAATTATTCATCGTCGTGGTCGTCATTATTGTTATTAACCATCATCAGTATTATTTACTATTTACTATTGTTACTGAGATTCGGGTTGCGTAATTTGTACATTGGTGAAGTTAGTATTACTGTCATTGTTGGGTATGTCCTTAAAACATTTTTGAGCTTGAATCGACTGCAAACAACAGTGCCCTATCAAGTCTCACGTAATTTCGAAATGAAAAAATACAGCGCTCTCTTGATGTTTACCGATGGGACTTCTTGTAAGCGCCGATACAGAGGGCATTGTCGGAACTGCACTTGATGTAAACGGTGAGGGGGTTGAAGATACGGTCTGTGCTGCGGTTGTGGATAGTGTGCTGCCGATTGTCTGTACTGCCCCACATGTACGATTTGCCAATTGTGCCCGAACTTCTTCGATATATTGAAAATCCGATGTCATGAAGTAGGTAACACCTAACTGAACAGTTAAAACATAAGTCTAAATTCAAATATCGCTAAGGGAAAAAGTCTTTTCTGGTGGCTTATAAACAAAGAATCTGTTGTGTACTGGAACGGTAACTCTTGCAAATCATTGCATATCCGGTGACCTATTGTCGACAGCTGTCGCCACTATGTAATTTTTACACAGAATAAGTGACGCCTTACTCCTCACCGGTATTTTTTACTATTTAAGGTACAACTTTTTTCGATTCGTCTTTGTAGATATAATGGCATACAGTAGGCCTACATTCGTTATGCTAAAGGGACGTGATACTGAGTGACCGCAGTGGACAATGTGGTGAACAGCATCAAATACTCGTAACTTATCCTAATGAGGACTCTGCAGTGCTACTCATGATTAATTGGCCATTGGTCCGAAACAGAAATCAACAAAACTGTTATGTTTAGGTGAGTTGCGCTAAAGTTAAACGTAATTTCTAGTTATTCCTCTGTGCAAAACGTGTCCCCAAAAGAATTCACAAATACCTGTTGCGGAGGTGAAGACAACTGCTTCAATGTGGCCTCGTCCACTTGATTCGTAACACCGATTACGAGAGTCGAAATTCCACTGCTGTGAACGGCATCAATGGCAGCTGGAACAGTTGATGGGTCGGTTGGCTTACCATCTGTTATAATGATAGCCATATTGCCTACATCCGGTCTATCACCGTTCACACCAAAGACTTGTGTTCTCATAACATTGAGACCACCTGTTGTGTCAGTTCTGCCGCCTTTGCGATACTGAATACCATCTATGGCGCTTAGTAGCGAATCTTTTGTAGAATACCTATAAACAGGCGGAATATTATCAAGTTTACACGGATTGTTACACTGTTGAGTTGTTTTAAAAGAAGCTCGATTATGCAAATGTCTGCTGGCAAACACATCGTTTGCCAGCAGACATTTGCATAATCGAGTTTCATGGGTATCAACTCTCTTACACGGCCTTTATATATTTATACCATCAATCTGGAATTACCTTCCTCCATCATTGAGGGCAAACCAAATTACTGGCTTCTCCCTCTTTAAAGATGTTTTCCCCGGAGGTTTCGTGCTGAGAGCCCTTCTGAATAGTTATTTTGAGAGAGGCACCACATTTATCTAAAGATACGATTCATATGTTGTAAACTATAGCCCTATAATCAATATTTGTTAAAATTATCATGGTCAATGTGAATGGGACATATTAGTTAAGTAACAAAGTATATTGATTTTTGACCAATTGGACGTCGCACCTGGTTAGAGATATGCTCAGTAAGGAGGGGCTCAAATGGAAGCACTTACGTTGTGAGTGTCCATATTACGCGGGCTGTCGAGTCGAAAATCACCATTCCGACACGAAACGCTGACGGTCCGATAATGAGACCATCCACCAGTCTGTGTATGAATTGAAGAACGAAGTTCCAGTTGTTGCAAGTGACGTCTCTGGTGAAGTTGAAGTTTGGATCCGTATCACAGATACTTCCAGAAGCATCGACCACGAAACAGAGGTCCCAAATGGTACTGCATACTGAAAATATCAAATGTGGAATATGGTAAAATGAAATATCATTACCTCGACTAATATTCTATTGGTGTATTCGGTGAGGTCAGGACGGATTATAATTGCTGGCAACCACGATTATGTAGACTTACAATATGATATAGGACAGTGAGCGTAAAGGTAGGCCTGATGTTTATGAAATGTAATATCTTTCCAGCAGTGAATCTCCAAACAGCCTTACTGCATCGCTTAATGTCCACATTATTATTGTGTATTGATTACATAAATTAAATTGACTAATTTGGTATTCTGAATTTTGTTTATACGCATAAATCACTGTAGTGAAGCCAACAGTGATAGTATGGTAAATATATGTGTTCACTTCTGACAAGGCCCAGCAATTAGGTCGATTTTGAACCCAATCGATACGCATAATCAATAGTTAAATAGCATAACAATAAAATTAATAATATTAATTAATAATATTAATAATATAAATAATATTAATAAAATTAATTCAGTCCACTGAACACGCAATCAAAATTTCAGCAGCAATTCGCTAGTGTAGATTAAGTATGAAGCAGATCTGTTCTAGGCTTGTCGTATTTAAACAATAGATAAACAATAGGCCCTACAATACACCTGCATTTTGATATTGCCCTCTTTACAAAGTTCAGAACATCAAAAACGACAGAAGATCGAAATGCAATAATAATTTGTGGGTTACGAGCTTTTTCAAGAGCCTTGCTCAGTTATAGACCGACAGTGTAAAGGCTCGAACCTGCACAAGCCAAGCCCTCTAATCAATCGCCTACTAACCCGTTGATGACTGAGTAGAAGAAATCGTTGGTGGTGCTGGTGTTGTGGTGATCGTTGCTGGTGTTGTGGTGGCCGATGACGATGTAGTGGCTGCAGTTGATGACGGCAAAGGTTCTTGAGCACACGTCTGATTGGCCAGCTGCAATCGTACTTCGTCAATGGTTTGAAAATCCGTCGCCATGAAATAAGTCACCCCTAGCTGTTGGCAATGTAAGACATTGTTGATAGAACAGATGTAAGACTCCGATACCTTTGCCCAACTCTTCTGCTTACTGGCTACAATTTATCTGGGTCAGGTCATTACATTTTGGGGCTCAGCTATCCTGAAACTTTAAGTTCATAGAGCTGATGTTTGCCTCAGAGGTTGTAATCCCAAGGCCATTCCACTGAAGCCGCTGTGCGAACGTGTTTCAGTTAATGCATATTAGGGCCTGTTGCTATATGTAAAATTGTCGAAGTGTCAGTTTATATGCTGAGCTGAACAGGTGGTTGGCAGTCTGGTCTTGAATAAGCATAGAGTTGACCAACAGGCGTGCGCTATGCCAGGAACATGCAGTCATATTTGGCACTATGCTTCGAATGCATAGACTTAGCATCACATGCTACCAATGAACTCGCCACCCTTTAAACAGTTTGCCTTCTTAAAGCAAACCTATGAGGAGCTCATTGTAGCTGCTAAAAGCTAACCGTTTGGGCTTTTCCTAATACAATGTCAGTTACAATTTGCATCAACTGTCCATTTAGTAAATGTGACCATTCGACTTACCTTATTTAAGGCGAGTTACTTATTTATTCACTTATATACATACAGACTTAATCCAATCTAACAAAACGCAATATCAGTACACAAAGCTTGTTAACTTTTTGAACTATCCTGCTGCAAGGCAGGGGCGCCCACATAGGGGGGTCCGAAGGCAAAAGTCTCCAATTTCAGGTAGGGGGGATTATTTTTTGTTCTAAGGGGGAATATTTTATCTTCCTAACACTGGGAGCCGGGGGTTTGCCTCCATCACTCAGGAGATCAACGCCCCTGCTACAAGGTAACCTTACCCTGTGTTGCCTCATCCTAAAGCCTAGGCTTTTCAATAAAAAAATAATGTCATTTTTGGCATTCACAGCAAGTTATTTCACAGGTTCTGTTCAGAAGGTGCAGACACTTCACATAGAAGCGTATTTTTATAGCTGAACAGTGGTTACTAACTCGCAGAGTAGATTGAGAATACTCAGTACCTGGGCCTCCATTTTATATCTTTAGTACTACGTCGAAGCTCTGTGTAGCGTTTTATAAATTCTAGATAACGATTACATTACCTGTTGAGGCGGTGATGACAGTCTCTTCAGTGTTTGTTCGTCCACCTGGTTAGTCACGCCGACGACGAGTGTTCGGATGTTGCTAGCATGGACTGCATCAATGGCCGCCTGGACTGTTGAGGGGTTGGTCGGCCTTCCGTCCGTTATAATGATGGCCGTGTTGGCAGAATTTGGGCTGTCCGAAGCCGTGTTGAACACCTGAGTATTGACTACGTTCAAACCACCCGTCGTGTCCGTTGTTCCTCCCTTTTGATAGGTAAGGTTACCAACCGCGCTTAAGAGTGACGCTTTATCGCTGTAGCTACAAAACCCATGTTAATATCAATTCATTAATGCATGGTCATCATTGATATCAGTAAATGAAAGACTACAGTAGATCTTGCGCGAGAATAAACCTATGAGATGGTAAGTCGTAAGTCATGTCACGAAATGGTATTTAGCTGAAAGGAACAAAGTCTTTCGGAAGACACCATTTTGTTATACACGTCATCTGGGATTCAGATAGCAATGTCAACGTGTACGGTTGACTGTAACTGACCACTCCCGCATCGCCCAGTAGTCTGTCCTCGAGGCTAAAACTTGCTTCGACTAGGCCTACTCTGGTTAGCCTGCACAAAACCGATTTCAGATGAGTCCGGCTTGTGGTATAGGCCATATAGTTCACGCACTCGAATAAATGAGAAGACGTGGCTGAACACCGTGTGCGGAGGATGAGGATTCGTTTCAGTGACCGCGCTTTCTCGGCTGTTGGTCCGCGGTGTTGGAGCAATCTTCCACCTGCTACAAGGACGGCCGATACTGAAAATTCCTTCGAAACTAAATTGAAATCGTATTTGTTATTAACTAAGGCCTATCCTTTCGGCTGACTTCCTATAGGTTTATTAGGCGCTTGCTGTGGTATGGCTGCATTTACGGCGCCTTATAAATCTTCGTCGTCATTATTATTATTATTATTATTATTAGTGGTTGGTCGGTCTTGCGTCTATGGAGCAGTGAGCACCGTCGAAGTCTGTTCGCAAACTCTATCCAATGAGGAGCTACTAGCTCTTTGCATCTATAAGGATAATATCTGAAACTGGGTGAGCACAACCCGCATGGGTTGGAAGAAAAGGGTTTCGACAAATAATTCGGTAGGGCACCTTCAGTTCAGAGAGGTCGAACTATGCATAAGGCAATCATGTCACTGTATCAATGTATACAAGGGTCTCCCAATGAGAACTATACACACACCTCTAGTTGGGACGGTGCAGCAGGTCGTTTCAGCGGTCCGACAAAAAGGTTAAGTGTGAATTGCAAGAATGCGTTAACAATACATTATAAATTGTTGAGCTCTCATAAGATTAAAAGCTTATTTCCGTGCAACATTTTAGGCCTTCGAGCATAAGGGTTGTATTCAATAGTTCAAGTCGTAGGACGTTAAATGCATCCATCAGGCCCTATCGACAACAGTAGGAGGTCATCGAGCATATACACTTGTAAAATCTAGGTTAAGCAAATGTCATGAAATAAATTTGTTCGAAAAATTGTTTCAGTTGAAGGTTAACTGAAATTTAAGTCAATAAACTAATGTAATAACTATAGTTTTGTTGTTTATTTATTAAATGGAGTGATTACTGACCTTACTTACGGAGTAGTAATTGCATCATCCGACTTCTTACATTATATTTTGTAGGTAACGTCTTTAGGGTCTGAACGATAAGTAAATGTTTACTTTTTCATTGATAATTTGTATATGAATGCAGTGCATGTCTCTGCATAGCATTGCATGCCTTTCAATATGTGGGCAAAAAGTAACAATTTCAAGTAAGCCTCTTCATAAACTATTGTATTTATGCGGGGAGGGCGTACATTGATCAAACATTGGTTCAAGGGATGCGAGACAAAGAATAGGTTGGGAACCCCTGTTGTATCCTGTCAGCCAAGATATACTCGGCTAGTAGAATAAAGACACCAGTGTTAAACTCGGTATTACATGTAGTAGACTTAGTAGTGGAAGCAGTAGTAGTATTAGTAGCAATAGTAGATGGGGAAGCAGATGGGATTGGTAGTTACGTCTATTTACCTGATGTTAAATATTTTCGGGCCATTTATAAAACAATAATGGTAAACAAGGTCATACGTCAGAATGATTTACCAGCCGACCTTGTAGCATTGCGTCACATAACCTCATCTAACATGTGCCTATTATTCATACATGTCATCAATAAAAATTGATATAAATCGTCACATGTACTTAAGGATGCATTAAAACATACGCATACATTACATTCAAGTATGTATACATTCGTAAGTGTTATATATCTAATTTGCTGATCTAAATTACTGTCGTTCACTATTTTGTTCGCTATGTAGGATGCTTAATAGCGAAATGAAATTACGTTTATTTCTTTTTTATTTGTTATTAGTAAACTACAAACCAAATTTAAGAACGGGCTTCATTGTTATGAAGCCCTCAGATCTAAAAGAAGCCACCGTCGCCATCATCCAGCACCACCACCATCATCGTTCATCATTTAATGATGATGATGATGATGATGACGACGGCGGCGGCGGTGGCTGTGGTGGATAATGATGATGATAATATGTGGGCAAAAAGTAACAATTTCAAGTAAGCCTCTTCATAAACTATATATATATAGACGGCGGCGGGGCGGCGGCGGTGGATGATGATGATGACGACGACGACGATGATGATGATGATGATGATGATGACGACGGTGACGGTGACGACGACGATAATACAGATGCAGTTGGGTGGTGAGTGGCGCACCATCTCCTCGATAAAAATGCACATATTCCCATTGACGGAGTTGTGGCTTGACGAGATCAAGTCGCTATCCCAATGAATGCAATGATTCGGGAGAGGAGCAGGATTAGCAGAAGGAAAACTCTGATGTTCAGCCGCTATCTCGCCTCTTATATTTCACAACATCAGAGTCAGTCCCGAGCCTGAATACAAAAGGAGGATCCGTAGAATGAGTGAAGATACGTCGCCCATGAAGAAACAAGACGATAGAAATCCGATACAGGTCATGACAACTACATGATGTCACACGGGCAGAGAAGCATCGAGAACAATAGTCATATTATGTGCAAAATGGACACCTAGGCCTTTGGTCACTTTTCAGCCCTCGGATAATGATGTTTATGATAATAATAATAATAATAATAATAATAATAATAATAATAATAATAATAATAATAATAATAATAATAATAATAATAATAATAATAATAAAGACAATTATTAAGGTTTCGTAACACAAAGGCGCCGGCACAAGCATAACCTTTAGTCGAGATACATGTATATATCTAAAGGTCTAATTGAACATAATTCTTGTTTTGCTAAGCGGCGAATTTGGATAAATTAGATGTAGGCCTGTAATATTATTATAGCGTTATGGTAATGTGACAGTTAGCAACGACGTCGTTAGATGGCGGCACATGGTAACAATTGATTACATAGGCTCAGATGGGAAACAGAGTTATTTTATATTCTATTATGCTATAATTACATGTGACTTACTTATAAATTGCATTATATTGTATACTTTCATATTTCGAAGTAACTTTTCTGTGAATGACCGAATTAAATAGTTATTAACGTTAGTACGATTTGTCATTGAACACTTTTTTTAGATGCCCAGACAAGCTATATAAGACCTCTGGATAAAACGTCGTTATCGCTTCTTAACCCATTGGCTAAGATCAGAGCGTTTTTACTTGTCAGCTTAACACCTGATATGTACATTAACCACGATTGCGTGACGCCGATGTTACTGGATGTCGGCCTAGGCTGGTGGTCAGGTAATCCCTGATCCGCTATCCCTGGTTTTAGTACGTTGTTGGCGTTGAGATGATGAGAAGCTACGGGAGACGCTACGGTATCCTCCGGCTTCTCATTCTCCCCAGTGGTTTCCCCCTAGGCATACCACGTTCCGGGCGTGCTGGTTCGTAACATTCCCTTCTCGGAAATCTCTGCACAGTGGGTCTTCGGCTGTTTGCGAGGGTGCTCAAAGGGAAAAAGGTTTAGAAGTTGAATGAAAACCTCCGATCAGCCAAAAAACACAAGTTATTACAAAGCAGAAGCTTGACAGGTAGCGTTAGACCGTAAGGCAGTGCTGTCCAACACGCGAATCGCATGCGGCCCGTGGGTTGCTTGCAGAATTAGCGATTATCAAAAATGAAGTAAAGACAAGTCACTTGCCTATTTTCATACTTGGCTCATCAACATGATGATAATCATCATTGTCATTAGAACCTATATCATTATCATCGCTACCCTCAAAAATAATCACCATGAACAATATATCGTCATCGTACCTAGTTTATTTTGTTACGGGCGGTATATCACCAGTTTGCATTGCTACATCCACATGGTAGGCCTGGAGCTGATCCGATTTTAGACAAAAATGGCAGGTTCCCCATTAAATTTTAACTAAATTTAGAAATAAATAAGTTTCTCAGTTCCCCGATTTCCGGTGTTTTTGGGTTCCCCGATTCCCATTTCTTCGATTAACCAATTAACAGCGGGGAAGTAGCTGTAGCGATAGGAGTAGTGGTATCAGCAGCAGCTGTAGCAAGCTGTCAGGGCGCCCACGTTGATGTCGCCCTCCTCAGTTCTTCAGGACTGGGACTGGAAAACTAGTTGCACTGACTGGGGAATCTATGGCGGAGTGACAAACGCATGTAGGAGTATACGAGCCATAAATTCAAGGCACACGTTCTTCATTGTGAGTGTAAGGCTTATGTATGTCTGTATTTTTATCTGTCTGTAGTGCATGTGTGCCTGTCTGCTTGTCTGTTTGCATGTATGTATGGATGTGTTATCAGGACACTTAATATAACTCTTGTTGTGTAATTCACAAAAGCGATTTTCTTATCGTCTGACAGTCTTTGAATTGTGTTCCAGTCAGCTTCTGTGCACCAGACGTGATTCATTTTGTCATGGTCTGAGGAATTCGAAATTGGCTTTCAATGATGATGTTGACAGATTTGTGCGAGGGCTATTATAAGTGCCTCACACAGAAGGCGTTGCTGATTGTAAAATTATGTATGTACGTATTTATATGTGCATCTATTTATTGGATCTCATTTGTCAGACACCCTCAAATCTCTGGGTACGTATCTGAACACGAATCTTGCAATAATATGACCAAAAAAATACGTAACCCTGGCCTTCTTCATAGAAGGCCTAGTAACTCCTCCTCTAGTGTTGAAGGTTGGCTGCCAGTTTCAAAAACATCACGGCTTTGGACAAGGAGAAAATAAGTAAATACGTTGCAGGCATTTAATAAATATTTAATGTTAAGGTTTGATGATGAAAATGAGTTCTCTGCCTATTCATTGGCTTTAATGCCAATTGGGGCGGCTAGGGCTTACGCATCAAGTTATTTGATTTGATCTTGTTTAGATCTATTTTGAGCTAATGAAATCTGATTTAACATATTCTAATCTTTTCTATTCCATTCTATTCCATTCTAGTACACTCCAATCTAATAAATTTTCTCGTATAACCTAGTCCCACTTGACCTGATCTCATATCAAACAGTACAGTTAAATCTAATCTCATCCTTTTAATCGAACTTAACTAGACTGCAACCAGTCCTATCGATCTAATATCAGTGAGCCTAGAAATTTTTACAGTGCGGTAGTTACATGAATGCACATGAATCTTGTATCGGTGGAACAGATCAGAATATATTTAATTGAATTCTATTCCAATGAATCAGAGTGGTTTGAATTAGATCAGTTCAAGTTAAATCAGACTTGATCAGACAAAATTAATTAGATTTCATCTGATGACATCAGATTCAAATGGATTTGAGTTGAACAGATTTAATTCAATTATTTAGAATAAAATTAGATTAACTTGCGTCAGGCTAGGATAAGTTATTAATCAATCAATCAAGCAAGCAAGCTATGTGAGATTAGATCAGAAAAAATAGACTAGATATTAAAATAGACGAGATAGGTCAGACAATTTCAAATGAGACAAGATAACATTAAATTTTATTAGATATAATCATATTAAATTTTGCTGCGATGGACTTACGTTCCTAGGTCCCATATAAGACGAGCGCTTGATGAGAACATGACCATAGCGACCCTCGTAGCGTTTGGTCCAATGGTCAGACCATCGCAAACTCGTCCGATGAACTGAACGATGAAGTTCCAGTTCTGACATGTTGTGTCTCGAGAGATATTGAAGTTTGGGTCGGTATCGCAAATGCTGCCAGACCCGTCGACCACAAAAGCTAGGTCCATGATTTCTTTGCAGACTACAATAGTACGCATTGTTCTCTTTATCGGCACAGGGTTGTCACTAGGGGTAGAGCAAGGGTTTAATTTATTTGTTGAAGTAAAGAGTTAACGCGAACAAGCGTCAGAATACCGACCATAAACAGCCCCAGACTTTCCTTCTTTTAACACAAGAGGCTCTTGCTTTCCACCCGAAATTGAAGGTCCACCTCTTCAAGAATTCCTGCACTAATCCACCCAATCTCTCGTCTTCATTGAACCAACCAAAGCTGTTAGCTCTCGTCTTTCTGGCAATAGGAAATGGATCCTCAATGGATCTACCGGAACAACCCGCAGCATTCAGAAGTAGATTTGTGCCCTGTGCTTAGCTTTCAAGTGGCGTTTCGGAATTTCGTGATCACGGTGACTAGTAGTAGTGTCAGTTTAACGACACTGTGTGATAACAGAGATCATTAGCGGCGCCCTCCTCCTTTATCCAGACCTGGGACTGGCACTGTCAGAGTGCGGGCAATGGCGTACTTAACAGTCATGATTAGGCCTACGATGATGATCATACTATATGGCAGTAAAACGAAAAATTTAAAATTATTACCGGTCTGTCCATTGGCCACGCCTAATGAAGACGACTGTAGCCAGAGAAGGGCAAAGATTGCAAATGGCCACCCGTATCTGAACTTTATATGAAATAAACAAAACATTGGTATAGGCTACATGCTATAATACCGCATGCATCAATTTATCTTGGAATTATTTCTATACTGCGTTTACTAGTATTATGTAGCCTACCATACGACTGCGCTGCATATCCTAGCATTAATGACGATAACGCTCAAGGTAAGCAATTTTCTGAAACTGAGGTCACCAATGCAGGCTACAGAACAAATGCGTTATCTTCTATCAGTGAGGGACTGATAGGCGTTTGCGCTATCTTGTCGCGGATTCTACCGTTTGTTGTTTCGACGCAACTTGGTCAATGGATTCTGATCACGATCATGGTGACCTCACCATGCGATGGGAATTCTTTGCTGGGCTCCGTGCGCGAATGGTGAATCGTCTTGTTTTCTGCGCAAGGATTTACTGATGACAATTCAGTTCTCAATTATATTTAAGATCGCTTGGGCTCATGCCATCAGTAGGCCCTAACAATCGTTTTTGCATTTAACATGGGCGCCTTAGAAGTCAAATGATAGTGCAAATAGCACCGCTGATTGATGCATATTTAAATTACTTAGAGTGATAAAGAAAAGTAAGTGAGGTCAGTGTTAACGGGCCTGGGAACCGTAAGATGTTGCTTGACGCTGGAAACCACATTCAAATCAATTGTTTGACTCCAATCTTGTTGCTCGTCGATATTCGTAAATCACGACGTTGAACACAAAGCTTCGCAGAGTTTATTTTTCTTTACCTTTGCCAACCTTACTCCAGCTTACCGTCATTTCATGCAGACCCAGGGTGATTAGTAAATACAAACTAAATCCAGAAGTCGTGAATCTTCAACAGCTTGTGTGCGAACATAGCCTGCAGACTAAAATAACCGATGTTAGCATTAACAAAAGCAACTCTTACACTAAAACGCTCTGCCATTATAGAGCCACGCCAGTTGGGTAAATCCTTTTAATAATGAGACCCGTAACCGTCTCCTTAGAAGCCAACGTCAACTCAGGAACCTTTATCCTGCAAAGCAAGAAGCCGGCATTGCTTGCTTCAGTAACTATCTGGACGACGACGCCTTCACACGTTCACCCCACCCCACCAGGTGACTTATGTCAGCGTCTCAACGCAGAACGACTGAATAGATTTCTTCGCTGCAGAACAGCGGGGCGCAGTTACTGCGCTGACTTAAAAAGTTGATGTACCTGCGCAATTTGCCAGCTTTGGGCTGAACAGAGCATTTACCTACCGAGACGTGCCAGCATTTTATCTCTGCGGTGACGATATAAATATCGGGTTCACTGGCCGGTCAAGAGCGATGCAAATATTGCAAATATAACACAACCAGTCAGCCGCCGGCAACTTGCTGTGTCAATTACGCCAGTTAGAAGTGTAAGAACGCTTAAGGGTTCTACTTAAAACTAGCTCTACTATTATATAAGATGTTGACGAGTAGGTTATGCTAGGGGAAACTAGCTACACATGAAGAGACAGTTAGAATACAACTTATCTTTATTAAATACAGAGAAGAAGAGGTATAATAATAATATATATAATGATTACGACTAATACACAACAGTTACATGTACTTACTAATATGAGTATGAATGAGATGATAACGTCCAAGTCCTAAGATGATATGAGTTGACGAGCCTGACAAGATAGCTAGAGTTCTCCGGTAGTCAGACTGCAAAGTTCTTAACAGTGCTGTAGCTTATAAGAGACTTTCCTCAGCCAAAGAGGAAACTGGCCGATCCTAGATCAGACTACTTTGATTGGCTAGTTACTGACCACTCAAGGATCAACTATTGACCACTCTAGCAATGAGGGCTGACTGCAACTGCTAGAGCCTACACGAGTGACTGACAGAACCTATACTGTCAGAATTAGTGAATGTTCAGCTAAACCTAATGTATAATAATGATCTATATATATAAATTGTTCGAGGCTATCTATTGTAATGTAATGTACAGAATAATCATGGTTACAGAAGCAAGTAAAGCCTAGAAGGTGCAATGATCGGTAAGCGGTGGACTGCGCCTGAGTGTGACGGTACAGGAAGACTTGGAAGTTGAGTGAGTGCGTGGACCGCCTCGAAAGACGAATGAATAGACAGCAGTTGTCTATACGAGTGCGTGAACTTTATAGGATGGCTATAGTGACTATGCCGAAGAACGTTCATAGCGGATTGATCCTCTGGATACTGTACTAATTAGAAAACGGCTTGAGTTCTGTGCGCAATCCGTTGACATCTTGTGCCGTACTCATACCCTATAAAATTTAGCCATCGCTCAAGTAAACAAATTTTAAGTTACCGGTAGGGTGAGGCGAATGGGAGGAAAAACTAAAATCGCTACAGTTAACAGTCTAAAACGAGATAGTATACACTGCAATATGAGACATCAAGCAACGGAACAGCAGAGTTCAATTAAATGCAGTATGGTCTACGTTGTAATATACAATAGACCGCAGTATAACCATGAGCAATGATATACTGCTAATTGCACTTTGAACTAGGTGATGCTCTTCTACAATGGCTCAGTGTTCCATTTTGATACCAGAACGGATGTAAGTGCCATGGATTGCAATTGAATAGACAGAGATTTATCATCGACTTCGAACAATCGAATCAATTAATAGCCACTTTCGCAGCCCGTATGTTGTCTATGGCATTCTAAAAAAACTGGTAGGAAGCTTTCGCACAATAATATGACTTTGACACACAATGGTACTTACACAGACAGACAGAAAGATGGTCAGTCATACAAGAAGGCCACGCCGACCAACAGAACAGGCCAACAGATATATATAGAAAGATAGACAGATGCATAAACAGACAGGCAAATAGACGGACAAGCAGAAAACGACAGGAGAATTAATGACATTTCAAAGCCTCCCATTCAAAAGTTCAGTGCACCACGACACGTTACATCGCATTCGAGTTTCACACATCCTTCAATTTGCCTCAGGGAATCCAATTATATGCATGACGATTTCATATAATTAGAGTTGAGTATGAATGCAAAGACATTTGGGCAAAAACCACAATTTTTTGGTCTTATTTCGTACTTGATAAACTTGAAAGTGTAACATCACATTGCAAAAATTCAGACAAATAAATCTTTTCTTAAAATGGTGATAGTCGCAATGTCCAGAATTGATGGAAAACGAACAATTTTGATGAAAGAGTAGAGCGAAGGGGACAACCAGGCAAACAAATAGACAGACAGAGACAGACTGAGGAGGAATACGAACGGGATTATTGTTTCACCGCGCAAGTGTCTAATGTATAACGGCATCAACTGATGACTCGTTACAACAAACTACACGTGTCTTAGCACCACCTGAGGATTTTAAAACGCAATATCCAAATGCTTGTGTAGTTTTAATTACACTCATAAGGAGATGAATTGGACAATTAGCTACCTACATAGACCTACATACAAGACCTTGATAACTGTCCACAGTTGCAACTGAATACTGCATTTGTTGGGCGTCTGGTAACGTTCTGTTATTATTGTGACTTCACATGACTTCAAGCTGGCTCTTCGTATTGTCAGCCCAACACAAACAGTCCCATAGTTTGTATGCATATGCACACGTGCATATTTGCAGAAGTTGCCCACGCAATGCACGATGTATTTTGCCCATGTAGCCTACAAACGTTGGACAGGTTGTTTATAGCCCTCGTCACAAAGTCTTCTGTGGTATCTTAATGTCACATAAAGGGCTCCTTCAAAACATAAACATGCCCCGTGGAGTCTTTTCAAACGATATATGTGACTGCATCGATTCCAAGGCATAGTTTGTGAGTACATTTACATAAAGCATGATGGGCGGTTTACTCGTCTGCTTCGGTCTACATGTCAGTTAACAGTTCTCTGCATGGGTATGTAGGGAGGAAGGTCGTTTGGACAATAACTGAGAAGAACTGAAGTGACACTATTCGTTCTCTAGTATGCTCGTTCCCTTCATTCGTTACGCAATCATTTCTTTCTTTCACAATTTATGTATATGTTCCTTCATTTATCTATTCATCAACGTGTTTGATCATTCATCCGTTAATTAATTAATTAATTCATTCATAAATTAATTAATCTTAGTAGCTTCCCTCCGATCTTGTGTTGTACTGACCGAAAAGATAGAAGACAGAGTTGTCAAATGCGTACAGCGTTCATTCAACCTGACCTCGCCTGACTTGTGGCTGGCTCTCAACGATGACTATGACATCAGTGGAATGTGACTTCCATTCTCCTCTTGCCTTATCACACCTAGGCCATTGTGGCTCAGTACTTCGAGATCTCTCATTATCAAGTTACTGATGCGAATCAATCAATTAAATGGCAACTTTTGGTGGTCCACAGTTTGTTACATGGTATTGTAGAACATTGGTAGGTAGAATCCACATGGGCAGACAAACAAGGCCGTTTGGAGGACAAACAGACTAATGTAGACAGACAGACACACACGCAAACAGACAAACAGACAGACAGTCGTGTAAACACTTAGTCAGGCATATAAATAGACTCGGAGAAACATCTAAAGTCAGATGATGGAAGAAGCGGGATATGCAAGAGTGGGAAAACAAAAAAGACGTTTTAAAAAATTATATTAAAAATGGCGTCATAAACGAACTCCGTTGTCAATGCGTCAATTGATCGCACACCGTCATCGGGCGTAGATCAGGACGACGAGCACCCACCCACATATGCCGATGCTAAGAAAGCAAAGTCGCTAACACTTCATGAAATAGTTGCCCTAAGGACTGATTAAACGAAATCTTTTCATCACTTTTCTTCGCCAACCTGTTCCTTTTAGATACGATTCTTCTACGGTATATCGTACAATGACTATATATATATATATATGACAATTGCAACTGAATGTGACCTGACTCATCGACATTCCGCCAGGGTGAGCCAGAAACGCTGTAATTTACACATCAAAACGTCATATAAAACGGTTCTCCTACGCACGGACGTCACCTGTATTTTTACTAAGCTTCGTTAACATTGCAATGCCCCAGGCAGACAGAAAACAGAATTAGGTTATTATTAATTGTCAGCGGCTAGAATCGGTTAGAAATCAAAGAGTTGAATGGCTGAGCAATGGGCTGGTGTGGATGGATGAATAAATGAATGGAAGGTGAGTGGTTGATCGGCTGGATTGGGTGAATTGATGGCTTTATTGCTATTTATCTGAATTTTTAGCACAGATGACTCATTGGTGGAGACTTGGATGGATGGACGGACTGATGCACGGATGGATGGATAGATGGAGGGATTTGAGGAGGGATGGATAGATGAATAGAGGGAGGGGGTTCGGGAGGGGTACGAATGATTATTCACATCTGCTATGAGTAAAATATAATCGTCAAGTTCGGAATATTACCTAGCAATGCATTGTAAGTCAGCGCCAAACTGTCTCGACATTTGAGAAATTTATAGCTCGAGTAGAAAGATTTCCGATTTCGTCAGCTACATGAAAAAAGGTCGAGTTGATTCCATATCTCTTTCGAAATAATAAAGAACTTTCCAATTGTGGAAGTCTTGAGCGACCCCGTTACAAGACTTAAATAGCTTGAATTGCTTAACTGTGACATATAAGAAGCTTCGTAAAATAATATTCACATTCATTACAGACTACCTACGCATCCAGTAATAGGGTGTTAACCATTAGCACTAGAGTGTTGTTGACCGGTCGATCTTTGATATTGTCATTCGAATGCAAACATCTTTCAAGGTCATATTACACTTCGGAACATAAATTAAGTACTATTGGCCTCCTGAACGAGAACATTAAACACTCTAAGGCGCACCCAAGATAATTTATTCTATCTTAATATAATTATTTCTTGTATTTTTTTTACTACAGGTATCATTTTATTTTATAGATCAAATGATTATTGCGGATGCTGTTACTGCAATTTTTATTGATATGCCTATTAATAATCTTGTTGCTCTAGGTCAATCATCGATATTGTTTTCATTATTATCACCGACATGTACACATCGTAATCGCTATAATTGCAAACATCTGTATGGTCAACAAAAGTCGAATTTGAAGGGCAGTTGGTCAGTGACCAGGTCCAGGGCAGTTGGATACCTAAATGTTTGAAGGCCAATTTGTAGTAGTTAGATAATTAGTAGTTTTGAAAACCAATGAAGAGCAGAAAGACATCGGATGTTTGAAGGCCAAGTATAACTGATTTTAAGACGTTTCTTACATGAAAATAAAGACTCTGAGCATCTGAGAAACATTGATAGTCAGTTCCACCTGTTACCGACCGAACTCCAAAGTGCGCCAGAACCCATACGACTCGTGACCTAATCTATAAAATACTAGAGCTTCAGAAATAAACTTGAGAACACGCATCACTCACCATAATGCAGATAACAGAATACTGAGAACATTATGACGTGTTCAACTTTTTCTATCTAGACCGCTTTCATGCTGAGCCAGTGATGCAGTCATAACTATTAATAGAATGCACGTTACACACTCATGCAGGCGTGGAGTCCAATGATCAACGCCCGCGAATAAGTTGATGCCCTGCTAATTGCCTCTCTTCGCCTCTGCCTATCGTTGCGACCTTTGCTAGTCTATTTTGAGTGCAGCGGATCACCTCTGTCGATGCTTTACTGAGTGAGACGTACTCAGCGTCCCGTTTACCGGCAAGCAACAGTTCCCAAAGGCGCTGCACTTGTCACTAGGATCAATTCCAAAATGTTATTATACTCGCTTTCAAACTGTCTATAGTGTGTTTGTAGATGGACCCAAGGCGCATACGAAAAGTGTTAAAAGCTTTGAGGTAGAACGAGAACCAAAATTTGCACCCTGTTCGCTGATGAATTGACCAGAATGTTGAGTTAATAGGATAGTGTGGATGTATTGCAAGACAAGAGGTCATCAACGAAAGATGGAGGGTTTAGAATAAGTTGGGAGTCTAGAATATCATTGATGAAGGCCTGACTGTCATTGAAGCCGGTGAGGCGGAAAGAATAGACATCAAGTACGCAATACAATAACAACAATTATGACAATATTTATGTATGACACACCTACTTTACATGAGCCTCAGAGTTCTGCTTTTATTAACCATAATATGCCTGTTGTTGCTGTTGTTGGACCTAACGATCAGGTACGGGCATACCCCCGTACCTGATGCGGTAAATTATATTCTGATGCATTATATTCTAATGAATTCTGATGTAATATGTTCCATTGTATTCTACTGTACTCTATTACAACCGGGCAGGTGGACCAAAGCTTACCAGAATGCATCGGTTGGTCCTTCATCTGCAGGTTTTTAAGATGTCCTATCGCGGCTGCATGACCCTCATATTTACCATATCACACTGATTTTATTACACAATATTAAAATCTCCCGCCACCGTTGTAACCTACGAGGGACCACTGCTATAAAGATTCGAATCCGAATCATGGTGTCGAAGAATTATAGTCGTAACTGAAAGGTAAGTCGCGACTTTGAACAAACAGCTTGTGTGCTCGGCGTTGCATGATGAGGTCATAAAGTCTGTTAAATTCGAAAAAAGTAATTACGAAGTTGTAAAATTCTCAAATACTTCAAGCATATCTATGTTTGACCTTGAGAACAGACTGACAGACGTACACGATAGAGAACACACCTAAAGATACAATAAAAGACGAACAGATATGCATATATAGCCAGTCAGCGACTTCATTTTAGGTTGCCAATAAATCCATGCGTCCCTGGCATAGATTCTCAATGAGTGAAATCTGACACGAAAATCTTAAAAAATATTGGGGACTTCCAAATTATGTTCAATGTGGCCCTAACTTTGTATGTGTATGCATATAATTATCTGAACAATAGAAATGGAGAAATGTTTTACCGGTGCTCTAAATTCTGTCTCGAGAGTTCGAGTATCTATTTTACACCTCTACATTATTAACATCGACAACTTTTGTGGCACCGTAACACAACCATGCCATTGCAAGGGCGACCATTTGCGATAAACTTAGGATTCATTATTTGTAACCTAGTCTGTATTCAAAATACCTTTTCCATACAAGTATTTTATATATATATATATATATATATAAATATATATATAAATATATATATATATATATATCATTCAGGTTCTGAATTTATCAATCACATTGGAGAAATCACCCACCCACCAAATATTTATGTTATGCTCGTATTAAAGATACTTGTATGAAAATGTCTTTTAAACGTGCTTTGATTACCTCTGTGATCAAGTATTTATGACTGTTCTCAATCTACTTGTGTCATTAAGCGAGCGAACACTAAAAACCTCGTGTTTTTTCTGTGCGATCATGGCGTAACTCCGCACGTTCGTTGCTGCAGAATAACTCGACTTATGTCAAAAGTGTCGAATCCAGTTGCCATGAAATAAGTTACGTTCAGCTGAAATTGAAAACATTCAGCGATTCAGCATATTGAAACCCAACAATCTCAATATAATTTCTGTCTGCTTTGAGGCACCACACGAACTTGCACTGAGATACTAAGACCTGCCTTACAGACGAACGTACTATAGTATAATAATTTAGTGCAAAATAACATGACATAGTTCCTTAAAATATTCGATTTGAACGAACTAGTATGTGGCCAATTAGGGAGCCTCGTTTATGAACTTATTACGACAATACAATATTGAACACGAATTTATTAAGAAATCTGTCTAAATTGGGTTTTTAACTTTTCCTCACCTGTTGCGGTGGTGAAGAGAGCTGCTTCAATGTGGCCTCATCCACTTCATTCGTTGCACCAACACCGAGTGTTCTAATTCCGTCGTTCTGAACGGCATCAATGGCAGCTTGAACAGTTGATGGATCGGTTGGTTTACCATCCGTAATAATGATGGCTACATTGCTAACATTCTGTCGATCGCCGTCAGCACCAATACCTGTGTTCTCATTAGATTGAGACCTCCTGTTGTGTCAGTTCTACCACCCTTACAATATGGAATTTGGTCGACGGCCTTTAAGAGAGAACTTTTCGTGGTGTAGCTGCGAGGAGTGAAAATCAATAACGGAGTCGAATAATTAAACTCAGACGTTAAGAATATCACAGTATCTATCATGAAACATAAGTCATCGTGGTTTACAATCTAAAAATTCTATAGATCGAATCAATAGGTCCTACATGACACATGTTAAGCGATATGTTCATTTGGTCGTCCTACCATATTTAAAAGCTATTATAGTATCAATTTTGAAACCAGCATGCCTACCACATGTGAACTTGTACCTTCGCCATAGGCCTACTGCAAAGTGATGATATACAATTGAGTGACGGTGTCACAACTATTTTAAATTCACTTACTTGTAGTCTATCTATGAGTCGCGTGGATCAAAGGTATAAATATTGAACTGGGTTGCACCAATATAAGAAATTATATTAAAGCATCTTATAAATTGCCAGACAAAAATCGTGGACCGTATGAAACAAATCCAATAGCACAACCTGTTGAAATCCATGATGCCCTCGATACCAGGAACGAGATTAGAAGAAAAACTATGATATATATGTAAATATATATATATATATATAAACATATATAAATATATATATATATAAATTACAGGCAACATCTGAAACCAGGGATCATTGTAAAACGCCTAGGCAAATTGTAAAACCAAACCTTATCCTAACCCAAGCCCTATCCCCAACCGTTTACCTATCCCCAACCCTAAATCGAGGATTACACAAATTGCCTAAAAACTAAACATTTTACAAAATGCCTAGTTTCAAATATAGCCTGTGACTCAATATATAAGTGCATACTATACATATGTACGAATATACATACCGTCACATTTTTTTAATAAGAGCGTCGTTTAATGGCCATCAGATAGCATTACGTTACTGGATCGTCAAGTCGAGTCATTATACAGCCACAGAGCTTCAGCATTAAGTATGTCGTTTGCAATACAAACACCTGGAGATACTGGTGGTGGGTTGCACGTGATATTCCTCAGTTGATCTCGGATGGAGTCAACAGAACTGAAGTCCGGTGTCAGAAAGAAAGTCTCGTTCTCCTGTTCCAAAGGAAAACAAGACTTTAAAATCGCCACAAGGCATTCGACGGAAAATTAATTATTATCCAATAATGTCTGAATATTTCGATTGAAAAATATCAATTATGATGTCAGTGAGATCTCCCTTCCTGTTTGCAGATACAAAAGAACATAGTAATTATGTTGTCAGACACATGAATGATATGCATGCATAAAACATTATTTCACATGTGCCTACGTGCGTATACACACACAAATACATTGTATAGGCACACACACAGAGTCACCGTGTCCTAACAAAAATCATCTGATTACTGATATAATCACCTTTTGTGGGGATGAAGATAGAAGCTTGAGAGTTTCGAAGTTAACGTCGGTCGTAACTCCGATCACCAGCGTTCTAATTGTTTTGTTGTGAACGTCTTCTATGGCGTCTGTCACGTCAGATATTGAATCAGACGGTTGACCATCAGTGATGTTGATTGTCGTATCTGAAATATCTGGTCGGTCGCCTTGGGCGGTTGTGTAGACGGTGGATGTAAGTAGGTTAAGAGCAGGGACGATATAGGTGCCTCCGTACGGATGCGGAAGGCTGTCGATCGCGTTAATGAGAGAGGTCTTATTCGCATGACTGAAACAATAGAAAAGTCAATCCAAACAGAGTTGGTCTATTAGGACGGGGGAAGGCTTAAGTAAGATTAATATTTTGATTGATAATGTAATTGAAACTATTCTTAGGATGCATTGACTGCGAATTAACAAGAGTTGAATAGCGGAGTCGCATTTCAGATGATTGCGTGAAATCATACAAATTGAAACGTGCGCAGATACTGCACACAGAATCCGTTACATGTATTTGTTATGAGGCGTAGAGTAAAAAACAAACGTGATTACGCTGCTAAATTCCATTGGATGCTAGAGACATCTGAGAAGATGACAACAGCCACTCTTATGTCGTTCGGGTCAATCGTCATCAAATCGACGAAACGACGAATGAACTGAAGAGTGAAATTCCAGTTCGCACACGGTTGCGTGGGGCATATACTTCCAGATCCATCAATGACAAACGTCAAGTCCTGTTTAGCCGAACAATCTGATATGGAAAAAGTTGCCTACGCTGTTTTGGAATATTGATCGCATTTGTTGTAGGCCAGCTGTGTGCCAGAAAGGAAATCAGTTTCATAGGCTGGGTGATATAAAATTGATTGATAAAGTCGCAATAATTTTTATTTGTTTTTAATCTTTTATGCATCGCATGGATAAGAGGAGCATAATTAAAATTAATCCAGTGTTATGCCCCAATATTACATTAAAAGTTCTAGTGAAACGTCTTATAAATTAACCGACAAAATAGATCACTCCCATGAAACAAATCATTTAGCAAAATCTGGTTACAGCAACATGATTTAAAAAAAACGTAGATTGTCACTCAAATGGGCTGCGGTCGAATATTATCCCACTTTGAAAATCCGCGATCTACACTAGCTTGACAATATCCATCGTAGCCATTGAATGATGATTTCGTCGATCCCTAATATTGAAATGCACCAATAAAATGATCTGTATTGTATTGTTGAGTATTCCCTTTTCCAGTGTTCTGGTGAATGTTGGCCTTCAGCTTCCGCATTGACTGTAAAGATCCACCGTGTAGGAATATGTGTGTGTGTAATTAATCTGTTTATTTAAAGACGCAATATTTACAATGATGATGAGCGTCAGACAAAACACATATACAATGCTGAGTACATAATAATTCGTGTTCTTTATGTGTGCAAGAGTTCCAAGAGTTCAAGCACTCTTATGTACACTCGACATAACGACGCCCGCCTTAACGGCTGTTGTACTTCCTTATTCCCATCGGATAACCATTCTCTCTCTCTCTCCCTTCTCTCTATCTTTCTATCTTTGTCTCTCTCTCTCTGCTTCTCTCTCTCTCTCTGCTTCTCTCTCTCTCTGTTTCTCTCTGTGTGTCTGTCTGTTCGTGTCTCTCTCTCTCTCTCTCGCCTCTCTCGGTATTCAAGCGTCACTGCACTCACTAAGATAAACTATTGAACGTAATTTTCATGGTTAATTTAACCACTGGAGCATGTTGAATTTCGTTCTACTTTCCAGAAAATGCATGTTAATGTTGTTCCACAAAAGCATGTAATCATCTATCCACTCGTTCCGCCCGATAGAGAAAAGGAAGTCACACTATTTCGGAAAAGGCTTCTTTGCGCACCAGCGAATGGACCAACGAGCCTCATTTCAAACGGAAAAACCATTATTACGTAAATCGAATATCATAGAAGACGGTGATCGAAGTTATTTGATAATCGATGCATGCATTCTGCATAGCTTACATGTACAACGCGTACGTTATCTGCATCCATGCTCGCGTGCAGGCGTGTAGACGTGCAGGCATACATGTGTGCACTTAAAGTAATATAAGTAGTGTTACTCTTTGAAATTTCCCGACACCACACATAGTCGCATCAGAGAGATCAGCTTATTCTACGGTGCTACATCAATTCATATCAGCAATTATTCGCTTCGTCCATTCCATGTTAGATTCTGGGGAGATGACGGAGATCAAGCTGAGGTCAGTACAGATATGACATGTATGGTGGTACAAATAGTTTTAGGTTCTAGCTCACATTCCTCATTTAATTCCATAGTCAAGAATCGATAGTTTCAATGAGGAAAAAGATTCAGCTACGTCAGTAATCATAAACAGTTAAATGCTAACGAGAAAGCACAAATTGTTAGTAGGCCTACGGACTGAATAATGGGAATGTTAACAAATGTTTAATGAGGCAGCCTTCGATCGGATACTCAGAGGTGGCCCTCTGACAGGTCAATCTACAAATAAACCATTAATGAAGAATCCAATTGAATATTAGAGCAGAATTAAAGCAGATTTGTTTGTACAGTACGAGACGACCAACGACGAAACGATCAAGCTTGTGGCAAGTGAAATGTGCGCCTTCTGTGAGATCATGACGTATCTCCGCACGTCTGGTGTTGAAGGTTAATTCGAATTGCATCCAAAGTGTCGAATCCAGTTGCCATGAAATAAGTAACGCTAAGCTGAAATTGCAAACATTCAGCGATTACCAGAAGAATTTATTATTGCTTAAAGAAAATACTTCAACATTACGACAATTATCATTAAAACCGAAAACAACGATCAGAATTTAACATTAAATTCTGCTTGAAAGCATCACGTGAACTTGTAAAAAATAATAGACATCCGCCATGAAGTAAATATCCAGTTACGATTTACAGACTAGAACCATGTGCAAATAAACATTGCTGGTTTTCAGATGACACGTAGTCTGTTAATAACACTGAAAATCATTCAAATATGGTTCTCCAGGATATGCAAATTAATTGCGACATGAACTAGCGCACATCGTGCACTCTCGAGCAGCGGTTAACTGCAGCCATGGGCTGAGTAGGCTATAGACCTCAGGTACGTGACAAGCAATGCAAACTGTTTAAGTAGTTGAAAGCTATTTCGACTAGAGTGTAAAAGAATCTCTTCAATCACCGAGACAAAGATAATTTCAAAACAGCAGTATCGTTGCTCAATCCTTTAACATCGGCCTGCATCGTTTTTTCCATGCATCTTAGCAAACTCTCGTCGTTAAAGGTTAAGTAAAAAAATACACATTGCAGAGGCACCTATGATTAATCAGTTTATCATAAAGAATAGTGTTTTATCGATGAAACAGTGATTGACTGCATAATTATATTCCATGAGATAAAAGTAGCTATGCAGGCTATACCACTGCTTGTCGCTGAGTTGGGTGCTGTTGCAATATCGACGGATGATCTTGACTGTGTAGTTGAACTGACTGTAGATGGCGTGCTACTGAACGTCTGCTTCGCTGCACAAGTTTGATTTTTCAGTTGTGTGCTAATGTCATCTACTGTACGAAAGTCCGAAGCCATGAAATAGGTTGCACCAAACTAAAGCAATAATCACAAATATAGTTAGAAATATAATTGTAAGCACAAGTAATAATTGTCTCATTGCTAAGTTCAGTACCACAACTTTCTTAGTAATTCAAAAGCACAGGCGGCATCAAACGCCAAATTCGCTAAGAACGATAATATTATGATTCGCATTTCACTGCGACGGAATAATCTGAACACCAACAGTAGATTAGCAACGGTTGAAGTAATAACAATTAGACTAATTTTTTCAAATTTAGGCGAAGGTAGTGAAAGTATAATTTAATTTAACACGTATCATTAGAATCTCCTGTACAAAATCAAGATATATTGGGCCTATTTTTACCTGCGATGGAGGTGAGGAGAGCTGCTTCAAAGTAGCCTCATCCACTTGATTAGTTACACCAATAACAAGTGTCTTTATTCCACTGTTATGGACGGCATCAATAGCAGCTTGAACAGTTGACGTGTTCGTTGGTTTACCATCCGTTATAATGATAGCCATATTGCCAATGTCCGGTCTATCGCCATCCATGCCAAACACCTGCGTCCTCATTAGATTGAGACCACCTGTTGTGTCAGTTCTACCGCCTTTGCGGTACTGAATGCGATAAATGGCATTTACTAGAGAATCTTTCGTTGGATATCTGGACAAGCGAACAGACTTTTCAAGTTCAATTGGCACCAAGAATTTACGTTATTGAGTTGTTTAAAATTATTATAACACTTTAACAATAAAATTAATCTTCACGAACATCAACACAATTTCATGGTATCCATCGAGTAATGTAATATAGACAGACAGTTTAATCTGTTCTTTAATTTAATTCATTTCATCTATGTTGATAATCTCATGTTTGGAGATAAGGAAACTTGTGTAATAATAAAGCCATTTCGTCTCATATAAGTCCCCCTCTGAGTTGCGCCTTGCTCCGTGGCACTGCTGAATCATCCATCCGTTACGCTGTATATCAAAAGGTTCATAATTACATTACGGTTTCAATTTGTAAGCACACCCTTCCATGAGATGCAGAATTGAACACTCACGCTTTGAGATTCCACATCAATTGGGCATTTGTGTCAAAAAGCACCATTCCAACGCGAAGCTGCGACAACCCATTATTGAGAAAATCTACTGTTCTGTCGATGAACTGAAGAATGAAATTCCAGTTGTCGCAAGTTTCGTCTCTGGTAAAATTGAAGTTTGGATCCGCATCACAGATACTTCCAGAAGCATCGACCACGAAACAGAGGTCCCACCAAGTTTGACACTCTTGAAATATAAATTAGCATAACACATGAAGATTATTGAGATGCATGTACTATTGACCTTCAACACTAAAAAACTAAATAAACTTTATATTTTATAATAATCATTTTTATTAATGATAAGCGTCGATATATATACACTAATGAAACATTGAAGCCTACACGACGTTACTGATTATTTGCAAAGATAATAAATTACTGGGACCATATGCCTTGAATATGTTCAGCCCTCGCAGAGAGTTGCAAATTAAATACTCTTCTTCTGTTTGATGATACCTTGATTTAGTTTCACACAAACACCAATGCCACTTTTAGCTTGAGATCCATCATAAGCCACCAAAGAGAAAGTATAATTTGATCAACAGGCTGACCAGTATCAAGTGATGTCAGTGTTGACATCATGAGTTGCATTGGTTCTGCTTCGTCGCAGGTCTGATTTGCCAGTTGTAAGCGAATGTCATCAATCGTTGAAAAATCCTTCACTACGAAGTACGTTGTACCTAACTAAGCAATAAAAAGCATCGAAAGATAAAATGTGCATAATGTTATTGTGACTAGGCATGGGACGAGTTCATGAATAAATTTCATATTCCCAAAAGTTATATAACAAGATGACCTCGATGACACATGATTGGTTGAAGCATCAGGACTGAGTTTAAATTGTGCGTTTGACGAGAACACAATGATCATAAACAACGAGCTGCATAGAGAGCAAATGTATTCCTGAACAGGAAGCCAATATAAATTAACCAGAGGAGCTCTATTGCCATATTTAGACGCGTTACTTCAATGTGCTAGCCAAAGAGATGTGAACCACATGGGGTTCTATGAACGTCTCTAATTCTGTAACAGCAACTGCTTTGGAGGCACTCATGCGGAAATCACGGTTCAATGCATCGCCGTCCGAGAACGCTCAATCACTCCTTATGGTGGAATCGTTTTCTATCTATTTGACTTTTTAATTTGAGCAAAACCATCACAGACGGCCTAATTGAGGCGACCCGACGAAAATGCATTTGCCAGAGACATCCTTGAAGAAAATTCATTCATTTAATGTGGACAAAACAAACTTAGCCACAGTGGATAGTATAGTCCTACCTCTTGCGGCGGTGAAGATAAAACACTGAGATATTTGATATTGACGTTATCGGTAACTCCGATCACCAAAGTTCTAATTCCCTTAGCGTGAAGTTTAACAATTGCTTCTATCACCAGAGATCTCGTCTCATCTGACTGGCCGTCTGTGATGATGATAGTCGTATCCAGAACGTCTGGTCGGTCGCCTTGGGCAGTTGTGTAGACGGTGGATGTCAGAAAATTAAGGACTGGGACGAAGACGGTGGATCCGCCCGGATAAGGAAGGTTATCGATTGCGCTCATGAGAGATGTCTTACTTGAGTGACTGAAATAAAAGTAAAGTCACACCAAACAAAGTTGGTGTCTTATTGTGGAAGAAGATCCATCATTAAAACTATGCTCTAGCTGAACTGCGAAGCAATAAGTTATGAATCACGGATTTAACGTCCTGGATTTTAATTACTTTTTTGAAATTATACCATCTGGAACGTACCCAATCCGTTGCATGGAGTAATAATTATTTGTCCTGAGCAGCTTCAATAGTGACATAAAAGGCAAATCTGATTAGGGCCTACGCTGCTAAGTTCCATTGGAGACGAGCGACATCTGAAAAGATGACAACAGCCACTCTGATGTCGTTAGGGCCAATCGTCATCGAATCGACAAGGCGATGAATGAACTGGCGAGTGAAATTCCATTTCGTACACGGTTGCTCTGGGCAAATACTTCCAGATCCATCAACGACAAACGTCAAGTCTTGTTTAGCCGAACAATCTATAAAAAATATTGATAATGGTGCTGGACTATTGGTCCGCACCTAACTTGATTTGAGTGGCGCTATATAAATTCTGCATTATAATTACAATTACAACTACAATATTAACAACTTCCTCCGTAGGTCGGCTATAATTATTATGTGCTTGAACCGAATATGATTATCAAACACGGGATGATTTCAGATTGAATGATTTCATCACAGTTTTTCTTAATTGTTTTTCTTCTTTTTTCTTACTTCTTCTATTGCGTGGAATAAAGTGCAAACATTCAAGTGTTCTGCTTCAATGTCATGATTACGTAAACGTCTGCAGTAACGTCATATAAATTGTAAGATAAAAATTGGTCACATCAATGAAGAAGGTCTTCCAGCACAACGTCCTAAATCCATGATGTCCTCCAGACCAGCAACATGCTTTGAACACTTACTTATCAACTTATCTTATCACTCACATATTTTGATAATATCTCAAAAGTGTCGTTAAAGATCATCAAATACATGTAGAATTACGTCATTGAATCTTCAAACTAAAAATATAAAATATAAAAATATAAAATATAAAAATATAAAAATATAAAATATAAAAATATAAAATATAAAAATATAAAATATAAAAATATAAAAATATAAAATATAAAAATATAAAATATAAAAATATAAAATATAAAAATATAAAATATAAAAATATAAAATATAAAAATATAAAATATAAAAATATAAAATATAAAAATATAAAATATAAAAATATAAAATATAAAAATATAAAATATAAAAATATAAAATATAAAAATATAAAATATAAAAATATAAAATATAAAAATATAAAATATAAAAATATAAAATATAAAAATATAAAATATAAAAAACTACAGCGCTTTAACAGTAAGTATGTCGTATTAAGTAGGCCTATGTCGCAGGCTAAAACACACCTGAGAATACTGGCGGTGGATTGCAAGTAACATTTCGCAGTTGATCACGGATCGAATCAACAGAACTGAAGTCCGGAGTCAGAAAGAAGGTCGCGTTCTCCTGTTTCAAAGGAAATCAATACTACAAAACCATCCACGGCATTCATTCGACGGATGATAAGGTTTTCCCAAATTACGAATGAACATTTTTAACGAAACATAATGAATTTATATTAGGGAAAGCAAGGTCTGTCTTTATGCCAAAGGTCAAAATACGCCATAGCAATAATGTATTCAGATATACGAATGAAAGACGTGCATAATTGAATACAAACACACATTCATACTATTATAATATATATATATATATTATATATATATTATATATATATATTATATATATATATATCCACGACATTTATCATCACGTCGGTTTAATTTGACGCAATCGTTATCTATTCTGATTATCTGCCTGCGAATGGAAGTCAAAAACCACACATATACTCAGTAGCTAAACATCCAATGAGTTAGAAGGTAATACCGCCGATCTAGCGCCATTTAGACTCTGACATAACTACACCCAGCGCCTCTTTCTCCGACCACTAACGTAATCAATATTTTGTTCCAGAATTGAACACCTTCGCTTAAAGCAATAATTATACAAAGTCCCTTTTCGCAAGAAAATCACCTGATTACAGATAAAATCACCTTCTGCGGCGGTGATGATAGAAGCCTGAGAGTTTCGTAATCAATGTCAGTCGTGACTCCGATCACCAAGGTTCTAATGTTGTTGTCGTGAACCTTATTGATGGCATCAGTCACGTCAGAAATCGGCTCAGATGGTTGACCATCAGTGATGATGATTGTAGTATCTGGAACGTCTGGTCGGTCGCCTTCGGCGGTTGTGTAGACGGTGGATACCAGAAGGTTAAGTGCTGGGACGATGTACGTGGATCCATCTGGGTAAGGAAGGTTGTCGATTGCGTTCAGGAGCGATGTCTTACCTGCGTGGCTGAAACAAAAGTAAAAATCACATCAAACAGAGCTGGTTCGTTAAAATGGAATGATGTACAAAATATGATTGATGATATGATAGAAACTATTGCTATGCTACATCGCTACTGATTTGCGAGGCAGTAAGGGATGGATCTTGCGCTCATTGAGATTCATGTCGGACGACTGTATGGTTGTATACAATCTGGAACGTGCGCAATCTACATGTATTGCATACAGTATCAATTATTTGTTCTGAGTAGTTTCAATATAGATACGAATGCACGTTTGATTACGCTGTTAAATTCCATTGGATACTAGAGTCATCTGAAAAGATGACAATAGCAACTCTTATGTCGTTCGGGCCAATCGTCATCGAATCAACAAGGCGATGAATGAACTGGAGAGTGAAATCCCAGTTCGTACACGGTTGTGTAGAGCAAATACTTCCAGATCCATCAACGACAAACGTCAAGTCTTGTTTAGCAGAACAATCTAAAACAAATTAAACTTTATGTTTTTAGACTAATGATCTTGACCCAAAAAACTATATACATCTGTAGACCGCCAATGTGCTTGATGCGAAATAATTTTCAATCGCTGTATGACTAAAAAAATTGAGTTATATTGTCTCAGGTATTCTTTATTTTGAAATGTTTCTACCTTCTTTCTATCGCGTGAACAAAGTGCAGATACATGTATTCAATTCTTCTGCACAAATATTATAAAAACACTTCTACTGTAGAGCATTACAAATGTCAAGACAAAAATCGGTGGCAACTATGAAGCCGATTCTCTAGCACAACATGTCGAAATCCATGATGACCTCGAGACAAGTAACAGGCTTAGAAGATAGAGTCAAAGCCTATGTAGCCTGCGTATTATGCGCATGTAGGCTTATTGACCAGTCTCTTCACAAACTTATATTTCAAATATCTATCTAATCAGTATCGTTCAATGGATATCAGATAGCACTGCGTCACTTAACCGTCAAGTAAAAACGAATACGATGCCGTCGCGTGTTCACACTCAGAACTGGCATGTCGCATGCTAGAAACAAACCTGGAAATATTTGCGGAAATATTTGCGGAAATATTTGCGGTGGGTTGCAAGTAATATTTCTTAGTTGATCTCGGATGGAATCAACAGAACTGAAGTCTGGAGTCAGAAAGAAAGTTTCGTTCTCCTGTTTCAACGGAAAGAAAGACTTCAAAACCACCGCAAAGCATTCGACGTATGATTAGGTCTTGTCGAATTATATTTCTAACGAACAATGAGTAATTAATTTTGTTGAAAGAGAGGTGTCATTTTATGTGAAAGTTACAAAAGACCATAGTTATTATGTGTTCAGATACACGAATGACAAGCAACCAAGCATGCATATAAACATAATTTTATTTTCGTATGTGCGCACGTCCATGCGTATGTAACATTGTTTTATATTTGTATTATATTCATGAAATTTATCATCGTGTCGGTCTTATTTGACGCAACTGCCGTGTATTATGATATTCTACGAGCGAAAAGAAATCAAACGCTGCACATATTGAACAGCAAAACG
>OY365811.1:40867675-40932675 GCA_959347315.1 Bimastos eiseni | reverse complement strand
ACCGATTACAAACTGCGGGCTGAGACTTGACGATTAGTCCCTGAGGGTGGCGGTGGGTCACAGACTTGGGTTACCTGTCTGTTTACCTCATTCCTGCCCATGCGGTACCCTGGTCGAGAAAAACGGATATCACAGTCTCTCAAGTGGCCTGGGCCTGGGACGCTGGCCCAGACACGCGGCCCTTATTTGAAGAAGTTTAATCCGTGCAGGGATCCCCACTGTCAAAGAGCCGGTGGGCTTGACCCGATCTGATGGTAAAAGACCAGACGGACTCACTCATATACCATGCCGGGCGGGGCTGTGTTTGATATGGGACGCGACAGTCTCAGATATAATGGCAACGTCGTATCTGCCAGAAACATCACAAAGAGCGGGCGCAGCGGCCGAGAGGGCGGCGAACCTCAAAACTCAGAAATACGCCGAGCTAGCCTCCACGTGCGTCTTCACACCGGTGGCATTCAAAATCTTTGACTCCATCAGTTCCGAAGGCCAAAGCTTCCTTTCAGAACTGGGACACAGACTGAGCGCCGTCACTGGGGAGCAGAGGGAGACGACTTTCCTCTACCAGCGCATCTCGATGATTATTCAACGCTACAACGCAGTTGCTTTCAATGGAACTTTCGCTGCTCAGGAGTCCAACGAGCAGGGCTACTCCGGACGACATCACCATTAATTAACATTGAAGACCATAATTATAATAATAATAATAATAATAATAGTAATAATAATAACGTCTAAGCAACTTCATTCGCTTTCTCTCGTTTTGCGCATCCAATTTAAAGTTCTCGTTCTCGTGCTCAGATTTCAACTGAGTTTTACCTCAAATATCTTTTTCACCAAGTTCTCATTCCCCTTTCTGCCACGTCACTGCGTCCTCTCAGCTCCTCTGACCTGCTTGACCTCATCGTTCCCTGTGCCATGAGAACAATGGCTAAACCCAGATCCATGTCCTTCGTAGGTCTCTCTCCATAGAACAGGCTTTCCTATTTTCTTCGCTCTAGGACTATTGTCTCTGGTAGGTTTTCTGCTTCTTTCTCTAACGTTTCGTCATTCCCTTTCTCTCGGTGTGAGGAGCGTTTATAAATAAAATACGATATAATACAATAGCGTAATAACCAGTAACTATACTTGTAAAGCGCAACAGATTGTAATAGGAATTGTAAGACAAAATAAATTTTCGTAACTTCCGTGTAACATAAACAGCTTACGATCTGAAATGAAGCCGCCAAGGTCAATCACTTTGAAAAAAAAACCGTATGCAGTGATATCTTTGAGCATGCCAAATAAAATGTGTTTGAAACAATTAGATTATAATGTCGTTATTATACTAATCTACAAAACTCAGGTAACGAACATAATCGACCTGGACTAAGTAATCTGAACTTGAGATACCGAAGGCATTTATTTGACCTAAGCTAAGGTATAGAATATCTTAGTTTGTCGTAAGCGAATTCATAAAAAAAATAATGTTACCGCTTCGCGCGAAAGACATCTTACCGTGTAAGTGACCCTCACGGTATGCGCGTCCGATTAAGACCAACAGCTCTTGCTAGGTTATTAGATTTCGCTGACTTGCAACGTAGACTGTCTCTTAAATGGATTCAGGTCGAGTTTTCATCCCATATTGAAAGTCCGCGATCTTAGTCAATGTCTATTACAGCTATTCAAACGTCAACTAGAAATGATTTCTTACATCCTGGTCTTTGAAATGCATCAACGTAGTGGGTCCTAATCCAATCGTGGTAGGTCAGCAGGATGCTCTTTGTGAATTAAACGATCTGTATTGTATTGTTGGGATAGGTAGGCTGCATTCCAATCCCATCTGAACTGTTCATTTTTAGTCATCGGGCCAGTGAGTGGTCAGTCTTCTGAGGAATGTTGTATTACAGTTTCCTCTAGGGCCTATGGCAGTGCAAACCTTACACTACACTGACTGGCGCCATGTAAATGTGCACCATGTAGGAAGGTGTGTGTTATTAATGCTTTTATTTGTAGCAAATATGATATGTTTTGGAAAGAGCACATAATACTGAGTACATCCCGTATCTCCGCAATGTTGACTAGTCCCTCTTTCGCTAGGCAGCGACGTTGGTTAAATTAGATGCATACCGTAATGGGTGCCTTTTACGGCTGCCGATGGTTTAATTTGATTCCAGTAGGTCTAATAACGTGGCATCATTCGTTTATAATCTGTCTGTTATCACACAGCGGTTTATCTGCTTGAAATTAAACTAAAATTGTCATTGTTATTAAGTAACAGTTCGTGTGGTTCTCTATGCGTGCAAGAGTTCAGAGGTCGTGAATAACTGCTGCACTGCGCTTGGCTCTCGAGTCGCGCTTTAGCGGTTTGGAGCATCCTGTGATAATTTTTATATCTTAGATTTTGTACAATGAAACGGTTAATTAGTGTCAAACACAGCATGTACGGAGTACACTAGGCACAGAGTACATAATGGTCGATCTACACATAAGATTGTCTATGGCAGATGTGCCAGCAACCGGGTATACCAACCAAGAAAACCCCCAGTGGGCAACTGGTGACACTGTGACAGGATATCTCTAATGTATTATTTGGGTTTTTCCCTTCTCCGTCTTAGTTATATTGTTGGGCTTTTATTGAGATTGCGGCGTCCATTATGGATTATCCAAAAGCGCCCGATAAGATAAACTGTTTTTTATGTACGCTAAGACTGTTTTCATGAAGATGGAGCGTTGTCTTCTTTGTTTTCTCTTTCTTGTTTCTTGTCTCCTCCCTTGCTCGATGGTGCTAGGGTCGTCTGAAGAAAGTGGGTCTATTTCGTTGTATGGCACAAGGAACGCCAGGGTTAGCTAGGTATTTCTTCTTTGGGCCACAAGCTTCGTCGTGTGTGTAGACTTGGTAGGGCCATATAAATGAGAGACAGGGAGTCAGCGCCTTGGTTAGGCAAAAGTCTTGCACCGTTTGTCAACCGGGACACGGGGCCCCAACCTGTATCAGCGTATATAATCTTCTGAATATAATACATCGACTAAGATAACGTCTCTCTCTCTCCCTATATCTATCTATCTCTATCTCTCTCTGTCTCTCTGTCTCTCTCTGTCTCTGTCTCTCTCTCTGTCTCTGTCTCTCGCTGTCTCTCTCTCTGTCTCTCTGTTTCTCTATCTCTCTGTCACTACTTCTCTCCGTTTCATTCTGTTAAAATCTCTTTCTCTCTACTTAACATTGGTGCTATACCAATTCAAATTCCTAATTATTTGACACTTCCGTTTCCGATCTGAATCTGAAAAGGTCTGGCTGAGGTTTCTCCAGCTATGACAGGTATAAGTAACTGTTGTTCTGGGTCACATTGAGGAAGGTATAGTTGAGTTAGATAGCCTCTTATAAGACGTAGCAAGTTGAACAAAGCACAATCAATCAAATCGTGAAAAGCGTAGGCGTGTCGTCAAACGCGAATGCACAAAGAAGTGCATTAAATTTTCCCACAGACGTTTTCAGCTATGGACAATCATTGGAATGCCCAAGTTGTTTCAATTCACGAGACTCTAAAACCAATCGTAAATCAAATTGTATTGTGCACGCACAGCTGTGGCAGGATAATCTTTGTCAATGAAACTGGGCGTGGATGCAGGCGCCGATCGGGCTCGAAGCAATGTTTGCCTGTAATTTGATAGCGTCGTCATTACAAAAGTTCAGAAGAACACGTTAGCTGTCCGATTACCAACAACAGCCGTGAGTAAGCTATTAAATTTTACTGGAAAAGGTAAGTATTCCGTTTTGAGCGCAGGAAGTCTCGCTAAGAGACTTGTGAACTTGAGGAGGCAGATAGAGAGAGAGAGACAGAGAGAAAGAGAAAGAGAAAGAAAGAGAAATACAGACAGACAGACAGACACAAAGACAGACAGGCAGACATACAGAGACAGACACAGACAGAGACAGAGAAAGAAAGAGAGTTCTCTATGGATTGACTGTGTATGAACGATGTGTACGAGAAACAACATGCTTTCCACTCGATTCCGATCGAAGAAAGGGGCGGCCTTTAAGAGAGTTGGAAGGTGTGACCATGGCAGATAAGTAAGATGCCAGGTGATCTGTACATCCTCAGATACGTTAGAAAGAGGAAGAATTCAGTCGAGATAACGAGGAGTAGGTTCGACGTTGTAACAATCTCTATTATATATAAATAGAAGACTATGTGGGTCTGTCTGTCTGTCCGGCTATCATTTGCACAGTTTTGGAGCTATTGACTCGAGACCTTCTCCTTTGGCTCGGGGAACACCTGGGATACACAGTCGAGGGGTTTGTGAACCCCGCGACCGCCGTCTTCCTGGTCTATAGGGCAAAAAACCTGTCTTTAGACTACTACCCTAAGGAATCCACATAAATGGAAAGTTTCCTTCTCAGTCGCCCGGAGTCACTTCTGTACTCACAGGTTCAGAGATACTACACTTGGCAAACCAACAAAATCTCCCAAAGATGAAAGACAGGCACACCTGTGGAAGGATATCCAGGGGTCAAGTCTATCTCCATACTCCATGTTTCTTATCCCATGCAACGCTAGGTACCCATAGCTAATAGGTTATAAGACTTATAATGCTGGACGCATCGTGCCTGAATTCCTCTAAAACCGAATTCATACTTATAAGAAACGCAGCATTCAATGTTTTGTGCATTATGATAATTGGGGAGGGGCCTACATCGAACGATTATCACAGATAGGGTCTATTAGACTAGCATAGAAAATTTGCAAAGATGCTGAAAGCTGTTCAACTTTTTTTTTAATAGGTTAAGACATGGTTACGAACTGTACGATACAAATACTTCATGGCAGTACTTAAATATTTGACCCTTCCCAAGGCTCATAGAGCTATCATTTCTTCCGCCAGCAGATTCAGTCAGGTTTAACAGGTTATTAGTATTGCAGTTATCATTCGTGTATTTATTTAGCGCCATCATCTAACGGCGATGCATCGTCGATGGCGCGAGCATTCTTGCGTGAAGGACTTGCACAGGGTCCTAACGGAGTCGCGGTAACCGTCTCAGGGAGAATCGAACCCGGAAGCGTCACCACCTTGCAGGGCAAACGTTCACTCCAATCAGCTACCAAGGCTGAGACTTCTGACAGAGTGCCTTGTGTTATGTGGACCTCTAAGGATGTGAAGTCAAAAGATTATTGCTTCGAATTATGCGAATGTTGTTGGTCTGTGTTGAAATGTCTCTATTGAGCTCCACACGTCTGAGTCTGTAGTATGGTACGAACGGTTTGAAGAGCATCGAATCCTGTTGCCTTGAAGTATGTTTGACCAAGCTGTCAACAAACAAACCTAGAACGTTAGCTTAGAGCGATTAAGAACGTGCCTATAAAGCAAGACTGTAGTTGAGGTGAGATGGGTGATCTGAAATGAGATGATGTGTTATGAAGAAAGTCGAGGCAAGTAAGGTGTACGTATGTATCAGGATAATCAACAAAACGCATTTTTAGCATCCCACATTTAACGCTAATCCTGTGCTGGTTCATAATAGGTACGATGCCAAATGTCATTCGTAACTGGATTATTACACCAGGTAACGAAACAAGGCATAGTAGACTGGAATTAATCACCAATGACGAGCCGACGCTAATGGATTCCCGACGACAGCAGAGTTTCTGGACAAAGAATAGGTGGGGTAAGAGGAGCTATTGTTAGGCAAAGCGATGCGAGATTAGATTACTTTAGATGATGTGAGACGAAGTTGTAGTTGAGATGACGTGGGGTGAGACTGTCTCAGGTGAGATAGAGTAAATTTCAGTTGAATGAGGACAAGTGTGATATGGTGGTAGTTCAAACTGTTTACTAATTATGATAGCAAACGATGTGAGGTGATGTTCAACCAATCAATCAAACAATCAATGCAAATTACTATAGCGCCTCTGCAAGAAATCTACTCAGAGGCGATTCCAGTCCAACCTCGACCAAATAAGACAGACTTCAGAGTGGAATAGAAATAGGATAGAGAGTTCCTAGGCAAGAGCCTAGGAACTCTCGTAGGCATCGTAGAGGTCTGAGAGAAAGAGACAAGAAAAAGACCATACGATGACGTAAAGTAATTACTAATAACGATAGCAAAAGAAACCAAACATTCCAAAGATATAATAATGTCCACATTGAGTTTACCGTCTGCGGAGGTGAGGAGAGTTGTTTAAGGGTTGGCTCGTCCACTAGGTCCGTCACTCCGACAACCAGCGTTCGGATTGCGGCCGCGTGGACAAGGTCGATTGCGTTCTGGACCGTTGCAGGGTTCGTTGGCTTCCCGTCTGTTATGATGATGGCCGTGTTGTTAACAGTAGATCGATCGTCAACCGTCCCGAATATCTGTGTCCTCATGATGTTGAGAGCCCCTGTCGTGTCTGTCTGACCGCCCTTATGGTAGGGCAAGTTGGTGATGGCGTTCATCAGCGAGTCCTTCGTTGTATAACTAGAACGAAAAATAGCAGTTGCAATAATAATAATAATAAGAATAATAATAATAATTTTTTTAAAATAATTTTTTAAAGTAAAAAATAAATAGAAATAATAATAATAATAAGAAGAAGAAGAATATTGGACACCTTTCCGTTTACCCCAGAAGATGAGGCCTGACCTTCCGGATAATAAAAAATAATCATTATAATTACAACAATAAATATATAATCGTTTGATTTAGAATCGACAAACCACAGTGTGATTACAAACATAGTGTAAAAGAATGATGGTAAGGCATCACGGGAGCCAAATTTAACTGTCCGCAGCCATACAAGACGCTCATTAAGGCTACACATGTACGTTCAATGAATCGTGCATGTATTTGCAAGTGCAATCTGCGAGGCCAGTTAGCAGTCGCTCCACATCTCTGTAGCATGGAATTACGATTGTAAAATCGATGGCACACCTAAATGAAACGTCAAAGGGTGGATTTCTTTGATGTGGTTATGAAAATTAATTTAAAATTATGCGCATCTCTGAGAGCATTGTCTCGCTGATCTCGTGCACTTAATGACCACGCTTCACAGTTTTCCTATTTAAAACTGGAGTTGTCGAGATCTAGAACTCTGTAGTCTGTAGGTATCGTGTCATATCGCACATTTTGATTTATATGGCGCCTCTCTCAGAATAACTATCAAGCGACGTTCTCAGCACAGGAGCCCCAGAGAAAAAGCCTTTGGGGAAAAGTCAGTCATTAGTTCAGCCCTTAGTGATGGAAGATAGTTGGACCCACAGCAACGACTTATAAAAGAACTAATACTTACGCTGTTAAGTTCCAAGCCACTCGTGCGGTCGTTTCAAACATAACCAATGCGACCCGGATCTGCGTGGGTCCAACAGTCAGATCCTGCACGATGCTTTTCAGGAATTCAAGGGTGAAGTTCCAGTTTCTACACGTGTTATCTGTGTCGTAGTTGAAGGCTGGGTCATTGTCACAGATGCTTCCTGAACCATCGACCATAAAACACAGGTCCATCATCGCCGTACACACTGAAACAAAAATCAGGCATCATTTCTTATCTACGTGTATTAATTAAAACAATTTTTTACCCGAAGTATAAGCACTCCATCAGACTCCTAGATACTATCCTAAGAGTAAGAGCGATGTTCGATCAAATAGTCCTACATGTATTATCATCACTGTTAGTTTGATTACTATAATTCGTTAATTAAAATTCTTTAGACCAGCCGGAATTAAGGGATCCAGTACAAGTTTCTACTCCTTTGTAGATAATGCGCAGGCAAGCTTTCTGCCTAAGGAGCATGTTAAATTAAATATTAGCAGCGGCGTCTATTCCCCTAAGCTACTCCTAGAGGCAACCGTGCGTACGATATGCTCAGGCTTCATTTTCTTAGCCTTGGCATGTGAAGGCTTTTTGCCAGCCGTGTTCCTCGCCGTCTTATCTCTCCACCGACAATGTCGCACTCGTCTTCGCAGAATTAGCTTGGGGTGCGGGTGGAGCAGAAAATTTCTAAATAATCTCTAAACGTGTGACCCTATTGGTTGACAGTCTATCAAGGTCTATGGCTTCTAGGTATCACGGGCATGCACACGAAGATGAGATCGCACAATGTGTAATGTCGATGGGCCTCTACACCATAGAAACCTTGGAAAAAATGCTTCATCCAAGAAATAGAAGGATGGGAGTTTCATTGAGAAATCAAGAGGTCAATTTTTTTAAATAACATACCATTAAAAATCTTTTATTATTTGATCAATTATGTTCTATTCTATATTGTCAGCATGTGCGCCATTAACTCGGTTCAACCAAATTACTCGTCTTTAAACAATATTTTTCCATCTTTCAGTCAAATAGGGGAGTGTTGCTCAACTGACCTATGGGATAGACGCCTCTGGTAAAGTCTAACATGCTCCTCAGGCAGCAAATTTTCCTGCGCATTTTCTAAAGACAATTGATGATTTGCAAACCTCCCGAATATCTATACCAATATAACGGTTAAAATAGACTTTTAAAGACAGAGGATGCGTATATTTATATATAGGCTTATGCATTTATATTGCAAATATAAGATAATGTTTATGCGTGAGTTAACACTAGAGTCAGTTCACCAACCTATGGGGGTTGTTCCTGTCGTTGCGGGAGTTGTAGAGGTTGGTGTTGTCGTTGGGGTGGTTGTCGTTGGGGTGGTTGTCGTTGGGGTTGTTGTTGGGGTTGTTGTCGTTGGGGTTGTTGTTGTTGGGGTGGTTGTCGTTGGAGTGGATGTCATGGTGGTGGTTGTTGTGGGGGTTGTTGTTGAAGTGGGGGTGGTTGAGGTCGATGGTTGTGTAGATGTTGAAGTTGACGTAGGAGTGGTTGATATTCCTTGTCTGCAGGTCTGGTCCGCAAGTTGTTGTCGAACGTCATCAATCATGCTGTAATCTTTCGCCACAAAGTACGTTACGCCGAGCTATTCAAAAGTAATGTAAGTATCAACTTTGCTTATAAATGCAATCACACATTTAATATCTTTCATTCTTCATAGATTTCAAATGGAACAGTTCAACACAAGAGAGGAATTGAAAACCAAGAAATACCTAAATAGGTTTACTTACAATATTAATAACAGAATTAGACTGAACTTAAAGGATGTTGTGTGCAATTTGTGATCATCAGTTCATATTATACTCGTCCATTTTGAGGGTATCCGTTTCTTTTCTACCAATATTATAGATAAATATAATTATTCCGCTTCTGATTGACCCAGTAAACAATATGTCAGGCAGGACATGGTCAAGTAAGAAAGATGGGTAAGATATGGTTATGGCTAATCATACTGATACTTGTCAGTTTGAAATGAATAACCTAAGATTATGATTCGAAAGAAAGAGAGAAAGAGACAGAGAAACAGAGAGAGACGGACAGACAAACAAATACAGAGACTGTGACAGAGACAGACACAGAGAAGGAGAGACCGATACAGAGCCAGAGACAAAGACAGAGACAGAGCTGCTAGCATCTTTTGAATCCACGTAAGATAAATAACAAATAAAAACCAAATAATATTACCTGTTGTGGTGGCGATGAGAGTAGCTTGAGCGTTCCCTCGTCAACGAGGTTTGTTACCCCGACCACAAGAGTCTGGATCTTGCTTGCGTGGACCGCATCAATTGCTGCTGGGACGGTCGATGGATCGGTTGGTTTTCCGTCCGTTATAATGATGGCTACATTGGCAGCGTTGGGTCTGTCAGCAGGTGTGTTGAATACCTGGGTGTTGAGCACATTAAGGCCACCGGTTGTGTCCGTGGTGCCGCCCTTGTTGTACATGAGAGTGTCGATTGCATAGAGTAACGAGGTGTTGTCCTTATATCTGAAAAGATGTTTGTAAAAGAGTTACGATAAGGAAAAACATGAAAGCAATTGCTGCAAATTTTCTTCATCTCGGTCATGGCCGTACCGAGCTATAATTGCGCCCTGTGCCTAGCTGATTGCGCCCTGTGCGCAGCATCAATTTGGCGCCCCTACATTTTGAAAATAGTGTATTTTATGGAATAATAGTTTATTTCACCCTGAATTTGGCGCCCTTTCCACATTTGCTGGCCCCTCCCTCAGTACGGCCCTGATCTTGGTATAGGAAAAGCAGGCTCTGGATAAAACTAGCGAAAGTTTGTATTGCATATCGTTTAGTGACGGCTTAATGGATTTTTCGTGTACATTAGCACTAGGGCATACTAATATCTAAGAAGAGCGTCTTGTAAATCGAGTCATTCAGAGCCTTATTTTCCATGACGTATCATAGAGAGATCTAAAAACGGCGGAAAAGAACGTTTCTAAAGATTTTTCGTATAAAGTGCGTGCAAAATTCCTTGTTAGGACAGAATGCAGATGCAAAGGGAAGATTTTCTAAGTGGATTGGAAAGTTCAACCGCTGATGAACGCGACATTGCATCTCCGAGGTGCGTGCAAATGGAACAACTAATTCAACACAGCAGTGGAACTTAGAATTTTACATCCAAATCAAGACTAAAATGGAATAGCACTCAAGGCAAGAAGAAGAAGGCAAAGAAGAAAAAGAAGAGGAGGAAGAGGAGGAGGAGGAGGAAGGGGAGAGGAGGAGGACAATTTATATGGCGCCGTAACACGTGCTACAAGGAGAAGTCTACAAGAACACTCACGCATCAAGTCCCCAGACGAGACGAGCTTTTGATGCAAAGACGACAAGAGCGACATTCGTGTAACCCGGTTGGACGTTGAGACCGGCGGCAACTCTGTGGATAAACTGAACGATAAAGGCCCAGTTCTGACACGTGTAGTCGCGAGTGTAGAGAAAGTTGGCGTCGTTGTCGCAGATGCTTCCGGATCCGTCGACGACAAAAGCCAAGTCCAAGACATCGGTACATGCTGCGGAAATTAGCAGTAATTGTAATTGAGGACTCATTTCAACTTACTGTGCATAGTTCTGCTAACAGATGCACTTTTAGTAGTTCACTGTGATTTCTAAAATCACTAAGGCCAGCGCACAGTAGAGATCTTGAAGGGGCGATATATAAATGCTTGAAAAACATTGAATACATTCATTGATAAATGTTGGGGTGGTGGTGGTCAGAAGTAATGACTGGGTCGGTGGATGGACGCATGGACTGATCGATTGGCTGGTGAATTCTTGCATGGGTAGATGCAAGTATGGAAGTAAGGTAGAAAAGAAGGAAGGATGGAAGGATTGACGGACGGGCGTACGGACGGATGGATGGGTGGATGGATGGATGGATGGATGGATAGACAGGTGGTTTTTTCCAGTTTACTGTGCATTGTTGTTACGATAGATCTACCTGAAGTTGTAAATGAAATTTGTCATAATTATACATTTAGGCTAGCACAGAGATAGCGCTTTAATCACATACCTAAAATACGCTATGTAAGGTGTCCTGAAACATACATGCTACTAAAATCCTTACATACATACTAGATTGCATTTTCCTCAAACACACGCCGTTACAATCATTAATAGTCCCAGTGGCCGTGAGTTCGAAACACGTTCTATTCGATCGTACGGTCTAAGCGTTTTGTGTGGGGAGCAACACTAACATTCATTGTTAGGGCGCTATAAAAATGTGCACCTACGATTCCGATTGCACTTACGTATTTGTTGATTCGGTGGGGGTGACGCTTGCGGCGTCGTGATACCACCATTGCCTTGTCCGCACGTCTGAGACTGTAACTTTGCCTCCACTGCATCCAGTGTCCTATAGTCAGTCGCCATGAAGTAAGTGACACCAGCCTGTCAAAAATGATTGTAGATTCATTATTAATTAGTCATTACGAGATTTAATGAACAACGCTTAACCAAGGTGACCATTCTCGGAGGCGCTCCCAACGATAGTGAAATAAAGTCAAATAAAGTCGTCTTAAGATGGGAGAGGAATACATGAGAAGAGGTTCTAGGAAGGTAGCGGAGCGATAAAGGAGGACATTCCAAACCGAGGGCATTATCACTGAGAAATTTCTGAGAATTTTAGTCTGCATAAAATGCGGTATTAAAGCAAGATTTCAAACGGTTTCAACTCGATTGAATACCTGTTTTGGATCTGACGCCAGTAACTGTAGAGTGTTTTCGTCTATGAGGGTCGTTACACCGACCGCAAACGTTTTGGTTCCGCTGTCGTGGACGGCCTTGATGGCATCAGGAACGGTCGAGGGCACGGTCGGTTTCCCGTCTGTTATGATGATGGCCGTGTTGTTAACAGTCGGACGGTCATAGGCGACGTTGTATATCTGGGAGTTCATCAGGTTCAGACCACCTGTTGTGTCGGTTCTTCCGCCTTTGATGTAGGCCAGATTGTCGATGGCGTTCAACAGACTTGCCTTGTCTGTGAAGCTGGAGAGAAGGAAACGGCAATTGTCATTATAATAATATTGCTACTAATAATAATTTTTGATTATTTTCAAACTGACAACAACGCAGCGTGGTTGCCAGCACAGTATGAACGATTGTTGACAAGTTATTACAGGAGTCGAATTTGCTGTCGGCAGCTCATTACGCTATACACTTCATTTAGCCAACGCCGCCGACAAGCGATAGAAGGGCTAGTCAACCGTACGGGGTGATACGGGTATTCTACTGAATATCAAACGATGGAGCACCTAAACAGAGCTGTAATTAGTCCAATTAAATACCATGACCAGTCCATTAAGACAACCCGTTATTGCAGGTACATCACAATACAGTACAACTGTTATTTGATATCGCCCTTCTTACAGTTTAGTTCAGAAGTGCACACACACGCCTCAACGGCGCAATTGCAGTTGTGCTGCAGAGCAATTGTGTGCAAAGGACATGCTCAAGGTCCCTACACAGTGATCATCGCATACTCAGCGTACACTAAGCGCTACGGGCCAGCCGCTCTAACCAATCGGCCACCGTGCCACACATTACATCACATTGAATTTATAGCAAGAAATCCCTGGCATCTCCATTGTACTACTTACTTTCCAAGGCCCCAGGCGACTCGAGCTGAGCTTGCGAAGGTTACCAAGGCGACCCTGACCGCCGAATCCCCTATGGTCAGCGGACTGACAAGGTCGTGAATGAAGCTTAGAATGGACGCCCAGTTGGCACATGTCTGGTCTCTCGTGTAGTCGAAATTCGGATCGTTGTCACAGATGCTTCCGGAAGCATCGACCAGAAAGCAAAGGTCCATCGTGTAGCATCCTAAAACCGCACCCAGAAAGAAATATAATTCATAGTGAGATGAAATGAGGAGAAGATTAGAATTGTTGGTCTTATGTGTTTCAACCTGGTCTAAGGAAGAACGTATTTAACACTTGTTATTTATTATGCTAAATAAATGAATACTACATGTAGATTACTTTAATTATAGCTGGAAATCATAATAATAGTAAGGAAAAGATAATAAACTGAAACAATAATTCATTATGATTTATATTTGTTATTATTATTATTATTATTATTATTATTATTATTATTTATCTTTGTAGTTAATATTATTCGATATTAAAACGATTTCTTATTTATGAAACATCTATATCTGCGTCAAGCAGAGGATTCTGAAGTCTGCGTGAGATTTTGATGGCAAGGAATTTAAACTGAGCTAATTAATCACAATTTATATCACGCCCCTAAAGAGCGCGCTATATAAATCCAGGATAATTTACACAAATTTTAATCTTTTTCGAGCGATTATGAGAAGATGGTCAACCTATATCGGGTGCAGACACTGCAGGGTTCGTCGCTTGAGTGGCTGTGTTCGGCTGAATGGTGCTAATCCCAGGTGCACATGTCTGAGTGGTCAGCTGGATTCTGACTGCCTCTATCGTGTTGAAGTCTGTGGCGACGAAGTAGTTCAGTCCCAACTGAAGCATTGACAAGACGAAAATAAAATAAGCTCAAAGTAAAGTAAAGTTTTTCTTGTTATGACTTTCATCATAAGTTGACAGGAAAGTAATGTTACGTTGCATATAACTGACACAGCACAATAATGTAACATGATGTAGAACAACAAGAAATCATATTAATTATACTTATCATTAAAAAAATTCAGCATAGCGCAACGCGTCATAACATGAGGATAGGCTTCTTTAAAACGTGACATATAGTTTAGCAGAACACAAGACTACACAACATGACACTATGCGAGCCATGTTGCATAATGATTAGTGCAGTAAAAATCATGTTCTGTTCTGTCGATAAGCTCACTCGTATCACAAATAATTAAGTACAATGTAAAGCACGGTTAGCAATTGGGACAAAAGATATACTTACTCACTTATAACATATTGGAATGCGTCACATCCGGACAATTCCACCGAGATGAGGAAAGAGGAAGCAAATGCCCAGGGCCCGACGATTTGTACGGGCCCTGACTGGGCCCGCAATTAATTTATAAAAAAATAATATAATCAGCCACACAAAGTTCTCAATTTCCGCCTTTCAAAATATAATATATTATTGCCAACATTTGATTACAATCATATTAAACTTGAAGCATCTGAATATTGCTGTACATATTTTTTTATAAAACATGATCTCTTCTCTGCCTAAGAGCCCGTAATTCCTCTGCTTAGTGGTCCGGAATTTCCCAGCCTAGGGGCGCTGAATTTTCTTTGCCTGGGGCCAGGAATTTCTCTGTCTAGGGCCTGGTAATTTAACTGAATGAGGGTCAGGAATGCAACTGCCTAGGGGCTCGGGATATCTCTGCCTGGAGTCCGGAATTTGCTCTGCACAGAGCCCGGAATTTCTGGCACGGGCTTTCAACCGGGCGAGCATTCGTTCCCCACTTACTAAAGCCATCTGATGCTTCTTACCTGCGCAGGAGGCGAAGCCAGTTTCTGCAGTGTACCCTCATCCACTTGACTCGTCACGCCAACCACAAGCGTCCTAATTCCACTGGTATGAACGGCATTGATAGCTGCCTGAACCGTCGATGGATCAGTTGGCTTCCCATCCGTTATGATGATGGCAGTGTTGTTGACATCTGGTCTGTCGCCCGGTATGTTGAACACCTGTTCGTTGAGCACTACCAAGCCACCTGTTGTGTCGGTCTGTCCTCCTTTCTGGTATGGCAGGTTATTGACCGCTGCCAGCAAAGACGTTTTATCTGTATACCTGCTTAGCAGAAAGCCAGACACAATTATTACATACCGGCACTTGAGCACAGAAGAAGTGCGATTTTACTTTGCTACCTATGACGGCAAGACACGTTTGTGAGAGCACACTTAAAGAATCATATGGACAATTTCTTCTTGTATATCACCTAACCTTTCCTTCCCCTATCTTTTCCCTTTCCTTGCATTCTCTTCCCCTACCATGCCTTTCCTTACCTTACCTCCTTTCGTTTCGTTGTCTTACATGTACCTTCGCATTATCTTCTATGATCATAATTTCATTCACCTTACGTTTCCCTCCGTCACCTTGCATGTTGTTCTCTTCCCTTACCTTTCTTTCAGGTATATTTTCTGCAATTGACTTACCTTGTCTTCCCTTCCATTCTCTTACATTCCCTTCGAACACCTTTTCCAGTCCCTATCCATTTCGACCGTGCATTTACCGAAAAATTTCCCTACCTCACATCACCTTAACTTAACCTTATCCCAGTCCTCAACTTACCCTACCAGTTTCCCATTAAAGTCAAAACGACATTCGATTACCCTGTACGTCACCCACCTGGTAAGGTTCCACTGTAAGGCGGCCTTCGATGAGAAGGTGACCAGTGCGACCCGGGTGTCCATCGGTCCAATGGTCAGATCGGAGACGATGCGGTATATGAACTGAACGATGAAGCTCCAATTGTCACACGTGGTGTCCACGGTGTAATCAAAGTTTGGGTCGGAGTCGCAGATGCTTCCAGATCCGTCGACCACGAACGCTAAGTCCATCGCGTGACAGACTGGATAACAGCGTACGAACACGTGATAGACGAGGATGAAGGATGAGGAGGATGGAGAAGAACACATGGAGAGAAGGAAGGAAGAGAAGGACAGAAAAAGAGGGAAGGGGATGAGAAAAGGAAGGAGTTGGAGATGGAAGAAAGAGGACGATAAAGGAATAGAGAACGAGGGAGGATGAGAAACAGAAGACGAAGGAGGAGGAGGTGTAGAAGAAGGAGACGAAGACGTGGCAGACTGAAGAACAACGTAAGAGCATGTGATAGACGCGGCAGAGGTAGAGGATGAGGGGTGTGGAGGATGGAGAAGAAGAGATGGAAAGAAGGTAGGAAAAGAAGAAGGGGAGGAGAAGGAGAGTATGAAGGGGAAGATGAAAAGGAAGAAGGTGGAGATAGAAAAAGAATGAATATGTTGGAGTAGAGAAAGAGAAAGAGAAAGAAGAGGAGTAGAGGAAGGAGGTGGAAAGGAAAGGAAAGAAAGGGGAGGAGAATGAATAGGTGCAAGAGAGGAAGAGCAAGAAAGTATAGAATTCGGGAAATAATAACAAAAAGACGGTGGAAAAGAGTTGCAAGAAGAATGACGAACAGAAGTTGAAGAAGAAATAGAGGAAGAACTACGCGATAGGGAGATAGGAGGACAAAAAAATAACAGGAGTAGCATAACGATAGAAGGAGACAACGGAACTAAGAACAGAAAAAGCACAACGGAGAATTAGTCCGGTGAGTAGGAGAATAAGGTCTTCCTACCATAGGGAGCAGTTGACACCGAGGATTGAATTATCGTCGAGAGGCTAATGGTCGTCGTAGTTAGCGTAGAACTCTGTGTAGTTGTAGGAGTAGTTGGCGGGGAACTCTGTGTAGTTGTAGGAGTAGTTGGAGGGGAACTCTGTGTAGTTGTAGGAGTAGTAGAAGTAGTTGGCGGGGAACTCTGTGTAGTTGTAGGAGTGGTTGGCGCAGAACTCTGTGTGGTTGTAAGAGTAGTTGGCGGTGGTGACTGCGTTGTTGTAGTCGGTGTAGTCGGAACGATGGATGGACTGGTCGGTTGTTCGCACGTGCTTGCAGTTAACTGCGATCTGACAATGTCTATCGTCTGGTAGTCAGCTACCGTGAAATACGTGACGTTAGCCTGGACAGAGAGAATAATACTCGCAATATATGATTGTATGCATAGCAACAGTTTTCCGAAGCGGTAGGTACTCGCGCTCCTGAGTAGATGTTCTCGACGAGGCGCTATATAAGTCATCCGATTAAATGAGCGCTCCGTTGGGTCGTAGAGGTTTTCTAGAGGTGTCTAGTTGAGATTTGAGTCCGTTTTCCAAATCTAGACCAGATAGAGAGAAGATGTAGATAACCTTCAAAAGCAGGTTTCACTGAAAGTAATAAAGAAAGCTCGGAAAGTGGAGAATTTCATGGACTAGAGTTTAATATCTGGAAGATGTGGGTACTCAATTTTTAGTGGAAAAGTCTGAGATGATAAGTAGGGAAGTCCGAGGCAGAGAAGAGTGAAGGAGTTTCTGTTTTTGTGGAGAAATGGCGGTATTGGGGCGAGTAACTCGGTGATATTATTGCAGAGGAAAGTCTTGAACTCAGTAATATTGTCCAGTTCAAGAACTTACAAGACTGAGAATAAAATGCGAGCTAAAATCACGAAGTTGCAGTGATCGAATTTACCAATCTGCTGTACAAGCCTCGTTAATACTGCGTTGAATACGCACCAGCTTAGGCGGGGAAGATAGCAACTTTAGCGTATCCTCATCAACGAGGTTCGTGACTCCGACCACGAGTGTTCTGATTCCGCTGTTATGAACGGCGTCGATGGCCGCTGGGACGGTATCTGGTTGCGTCGGTTTTCCATCTGTTATGATGATGGCCGTGTTGTTAACATCTGGTCTGTCGCCAACGATGTTGAAGACCTGGCTATTCAGGATCTGTAGGGCACCGGTTGTGTTCGTTTGGCCACCTTTGCTGTACGGTATGTTCTGAATGGCATTCAACAGAGATGCCTTGTTTAGGTATCTGCGAGAAGATGACAAACAGAGGTAAGTAGTTTAAACTTTAAATTAGAAAGAGGAAGAATGGCTGTTAATACAGCTAGCAGCGAGAATTTGTCCAGTGTGAGGATTCATGGTTTCATTGTCTATCCATCAGAAATCGACGCAGCAGATGTGACTAATAGCAAACGCTTTATTATTGCACACAACTATGACAATTAATCATTATGATTAAACGTACGTTGTTAGGTTCCAACGTAGCTTTGCGGTTGTCTCAAAGGTGATGACAGCAACATTCGTATCTAATGGACTAATGGTCATGTTAGACACCATTTCATAGACGAACTGAACGATTGAACGCCAGTTGTTACACGTTGTGTCTGTGTCGTAGTTGAAGGTTGGATCGTTATCGCAAATGCTTCCAGACATATCGATGACAAAAGCCAGGTCCATCTTGTAGCAAACTGTGGGAGAAAATAGACACATGGAATTCTTACAATCTCTTCTTCTGTACGGCATGAGTCCATGGAAAGAAGTTATTTGCAAATAGTAAATAAAAGCTTATAACTAAACTAAATTAATAACAAAGCTACACTAATCACTATTGTTAGTTACAAGCAGTGGAGACATCTTATTTTATCCCATTTCATTTATATCACATCAAACTTTGATGCGCCATAGGGCGATGCTGAGTTACAGAAGACACAGGCGGTATAGAAGTTACTATATTCTTTATATTAATGGCTAAATCTGTGAGATATCTTGTCACCGTCAAGGAAGATATATAAAGAAAGAAATATTATTATAATAATACTTCTTCGCCGAATCTCGACGAGTTCTAGTCTAGCCAGAATTGTTTTGTAAATTTTTAGATAGTTGTTTAATTTTATATTCGGAGAAATCATAGCAGTAATTCTAGAAGTAGTAGTCGCAGTGGGGAAGTAGAAGTAATAGTAGTAGTAGTAGCAGCAGCAGCAGCAGTAGCATTGTAAAGGTATTAGTAATATCGTCATAGAAAAACAGATAATGATTTTGGTAATACTAATAATAAAAATATTAATATTAATAATAATAATAATAACAATAATAATGATAATAATAATAACAACAGCAATAATAATGATTATAACAGTAATAAAAATAATTATAATTATTACTATTATTATTATTAATTAATAATAATAATAATAATTATTATTAATATTATATTATTAATAGCAATTATAACACTTATGGTCTTAATAACGATAATGATGTATGGCAGTGCAAGCCACTCAGGTGGATAGTGGAGAAATCGGAAAATAACAAGAGGAAGACTGGAAACGAGGAAGACCAGCAAGAAAAATGACGAAGACAGGATGGAGAAGAAATAAAAGAAGATGAAGATGAAGAAAAGTAGAAGAGCAGGAAGAATAACAAGCAGAAAAAGAGGAAGAAGAGGAAGAAGAAGAAGAAAAAAAGAAGAAGAAGAAGAAGAAGAAGAAGGAGAAGAAGAAGAAGAAGGAGAAGAAGAAGAAGGAGAAGAGGAAGAAGGTTGAAATTGAGAGATTTGAAGAGAAAATAAAATAAAACTTGGAGAAGAATAATTATAGAAGGAGACAACGAAAATAAGAACAGAAGAAGCACAACGGAGAATTATTAGTCTGGTGAACAGGAGAATAAGCTCTTCCTACTTAATGGAGCAGCTGCCGCCGTAGATTGAATTATCTGCGTTGTAGGAGCAGTTGGTGGTGGAGACTGCGTCGGTGTAGTCGGAACGGTGGATGGACTGGTCGGTTGTTCGCACGTGCTTGCAGTTAACTGCGATCTGACAATGTCTATCGTCTGGTAGTCAGCTACCGTGAAATACGTGACGTTAGCCTGGACAGAGAGAATAATACTCGCAATATATGATTGTATGCATAGCAACAGTTTTCCGAAGCGGTAGGTACTCGCGCTCCTGAGTAATGTTCTCGACGAGGCGCTATATAAATCGTCCGATTAAATGAGCGCTCCGTTGGGTCGTAGAGGTTTTCTAGAGGTGTCTAGTTGAGATTTGAGTCCGTTTTCCAAATCTAGACCAGATAGAGAGAGGATGTAGATAACCTTCAAAAGCAAGTTTCACTGAAAGTAATAAAGAAAGCTCGGAGAGTGGAGAATTTCATGGACTAGAGTATAATATCTGGAAGATGTGGGTATTCAATTTTTAGTGGAAAAGTCTGAGATGATAAGTAGGGAAGTCCGAGGCAGAGAAGAGTGAAGGAGTTTCTGTTTTTGTGGAGAAATGGCGGTATTGGGGCGAGTAACTCGGTGATATTATTGCAGAGGAAAGTCTTGAACTCAGTAATATTGTCCAGTTCAAGAACTTACAAGACTGAGAATAAAATACGAACTAAAATCACGAAGTTGCAGTGATCGAATTTACCAATCTGCTGTACAAACCGCATTAATACTGCGTTGAATACGCACCAGTTTAGGCGGGGAAGATAGCAACTTTAGCGTATCCTCATCAACGAGGTTCGTGACTCCGACCACGAGTGTTCTGATTCCGCTGTTATGAACGGCGTCGATGGCCGCTGGGACGGTATCTGGTTGCGTCGGTTTTCCATCTGTTATGATGATGGCCGTGTTGTTAACATCTGGTCTGTCGCCAACGATGTTGAAGACCTGGCTATTCAGGATCTGTAGGGCACCGGTTGTGTTCGTTTGACCACCTTTGCTGTACGGTATGTTCTGAATTGCATTCAACAGAGATGCCTTGTCTAGGTATCTGCGAGAAGATGACAAACAGAGGTAAGTAGCTTAAACTTTAAATTAGAAAGAGGAAGAATGGCTGTTATTAGAGCTAGTAGCGAGAATTTGGCCAGTGTATGAAGGATTTAGGTTTCATTTTCATAGGATCAGCCCGACAAAAGAGCCTCGACAAAAGAGCCTCGACAGCGCCCACAAAAGAGCGCACAAGCAATTGGTCGCGCCGTGGATCCAGGTTGGAGACATGGATGTCATCATGTATAGCTTACATCTAACTTCGGCTCCGACTTAATGTATGTGTCTGGTACCAGAAGGCAATTTGCCAAGCCTAACCAGGCTGACATGACTATTAAACTTCCTACCTAGAATTTTTAAGCTACAGCTCTTGATATTGGAATCCTGTCGGATTCTTTGCACCACGTCCGCATCGCATCAGTCGTGTTTATTGTCACTGTTGCACGTTCGCTAACGGCACGACTTAATTAGTCTTCAGCCATCTATTCTGATCTGCTGATTGTCTTGTATTGATCGTGGTCTGTGTGCTATAGTACGTTTCATCTAGAATTACTAAAGTGTGACCATGTCCCTTTATTAATCTGGAGTTCGAAACATTTGTCGAAACATCTTTAAGAGGTGCTATAGACCTATAATTTTTTTTATAAAGGAATCAATCATTCACTAACTGAGGGAGAATTATGACTTACCTGGTTTCGACTTGCAGGGCTTTATCTAGAGCTAATAATCGGTTGATGCCTTATTCATCAGACCCCGACGCATAAGAGGTGACTAAGAATACATTCGCAATTACACACTACTCTGATAATTATTTTAATTAAACATACGCAGTCAGGTTCCATCGTAGCTTTGCGGTTGTCTCAAAGGTGATGACAGCAACGTTTGTATCCATGGGACTAATGGTCATGTTGGCCACCGTCTGATATACGAACTGAACGATTGAACGCCAGTTGTTACACGTTGTGTCTGTGTCGTAGTTGAAGGTTGGATCGTTATCGCAAATGCTTCCAGACATATCGATGACAAAAGCCAGGTCCATCTTGTAGCAAACTGTGGGAGAAAATAGACACATGGAATTCTTACAATCTCTTCTTCTGTACGGCATGAGTCCATGGAAAGAAGTTATTTGCAAATAGTAAATAAAAGCTTATAACTAAACTAAATTAATAACAAAGCTACACTAATCACTATTGTTAGTTACAAGCAGTGGAGACATCTTATTTTATCCCATTTCATTTATATCACATCAAACTTTGATGCGCCATAGGGCGATGCTGAGTTACAGAAGACACAGGCGGTATAGAAGTTACTATATTCTCTATGTTAATGGCTAAATCCTTGAGGAATCTTGTCACCGTCAAGGAGAAATGTGTCTTGCCAGAATTGTTTTGTAAATCTCCGGATTATTGTATAAATTCTGAGAAATCATAGCAGTAGTGGTAGTACTTCTAGAAGTAATAGCAGCAGTAGCTGTAATTGTAGGGGAAGAAGTAGAAGTAATAAAAGCAGCAGTAGCATTGTAAAAGTATTAGTAATATCGTAACAGAAATGATAATGATAATGATTATAGTAAAATAATAATAATAATAAATATAATAGCAATGATAATAAAAAAAATAAACACAATAGCGATAATACTGCATGTCGTTGCATGTCGCTCTGATGAGTAGCCTTTTTCCTTTATCCAGGCTTCTGACTTTGTTTATGTTGTTTTTTCCTTCTGCACTATATCGATACCAAGTAATACAATAATACTGAAAAGATGAATGATTAATAGACGCCTTTATCCTATACTCACACTTAACACTCTTGATCATGTAGTCTCTGCATAATTATATCCAAGCTGAGTCACAAAGAAGACCAATAGCGTCGTCCTACACTCTTGACGATGATAATGATTTTGTATTTTGATAATGTGGCTTCTGTATAGTGATTCTGACTCATAACTGAGATTAATAGAATATTTTTCCTTCTTTATCCACTCTTCGGGCTATGATTAATTGGCTTCTGTTCAAAGACACCTAGTCATAAAGGAGAGTAATAGCGTTGCCCTCCTCTTGTGCAAAACTGTGGACCTTTTTATTCGGCAGTTTCTGCTAAAAGACCTTGAAGAGTAATAGCGTCCTCCTCCCCCAATACCAAAACTTTGGGTTTTCTATTCGGCAGTTTCTGTTAATAGACCATGAGTCATAACGAAGAGTAATAGCGGCACTCTCCTCCTTTGCCCATGGTTAGCACTGGCACCACCCAAACAACAGCAAAGTGCCAGTGCCTGTGTTATTTTGTTATATGATAATATATTGCGTAAATTGCTCAGTGGAGTAATTAACGACGCAACATGTTGCGCTCAGATCTCACCAGTGACTTCCTGTAACCGTTGAATTTTTTAATTGAATTCATCCCACAAGTTGCAAACAGCTCGCCGTTCTGCGATGATCTGGTATAAATATGTGGAGCCTCTCTGAATTTCTGCTGACTGGATTTCCGTAAAAACATGTCTAAAGTTTACTCATCGTGTTACTTATGAGTCGATCGTCATGAAATATAGTCATGAAATACAGTACATCATGGTAACGTCATAACAAGTAAGCCATCGTCACGCTGCCTAGAACCAGTAGAATGGATTTTTGTTAGGCTGTGACAAAGGCATTGTGCTCTGAACGATTAAGGAGAAGTCGTGTTAACCCAACAGTTAGGCGGTCTTGCGATGTTTCTGTACACCGCTGTTACACTGTAGGTTCAATTAATGCCATTTTAGAATGCTTTTGTCGACGTTGTGTCCAATTATCATGGTACCATGAGTATGCTGTTTACTTGTTTATTTCTTTCACAGGACATTTAACTCAAGCGTACTTGTTCTGAACCGAACTAACTTTTGAACGAGTGGATTAAAAATTGACACCTACCGACTTGACTCTCGACTCTGTGGATTGAACTCGCGCACATCCATAACAACATCAAAACCGATATTAGTCGCTTAGAAGCCATTCCTAAAACAAACAAAAAATCATCTAAAATAGGTGTAAATACAATGTACTGTATCAATTATAAGTATAAAACAAGTAAAAATGATTGAAAGTATAATGCATTGATAATGCAAAACATCAAACACTGTCGAGCAATTTTGAAGCATATTATTATTAATATTATGATTATCATCATTTTCATACTCGTTATTGTCATTTTGCCCAGAGGTATTTATGAGCCCTAGAAACCTAAATGCACGAGCCCGATATATTTACACTATTGCTATTTTTCTATTCTTAGTTTTGTTGTAGGCCTATTGTATAAGTAAGGGGCTCTTTTAATAATGTTATTATTAGTATAATGAGTTTATTTGTAAAGATTAGTAGAATGCAACTAAAGGCACCGAAAATGCGACTAGTCTGCTGCTAAAAAATTGACATAGACCAACGAATCGTCAAATCCGATGAAAGTCCTGCCGCCATATCACAGTACCCCGAGACATACTGGAATTTTTGCACTCAAGCCAAAGTTTTCCAGTCTTCCGCATTAAATTTTTATGATAATTTCCGTAATGTTGGTTGCACAATGGTAATAATGTCTTAACGACTCGGTCTATAGTCTTCCCAGAAAGTAATTCTATCGTATTATAGTTGACCAACAAAATGCCGCATATGACGAACATTTCATCAATATGGGAGGTCGTCTAAGTTATCGGAACTGTGAAACTACGCTAACGACATACAACCCGTCTCTTGTACTTTCAATTTCATAATAATTGTTGCACTGTTGAAATGTAAACATCTTTACTTACTATGGTAATCTCGGTACACTGATGAAATATTGCATTACCATGGTAATAGCTACAATGTTGAAATATCCCCAAATCTCTCTGTCGCGTTAAATTATGTACCAAACGTTATACAAACTAAAAATCGCAATTTCTCATTATCATGTTCAATGATAATCCTGAATAATAGTCACACCGTTGAAATAATATTTGGAACTACTACTTAGTTCATAATATTATGAACTATGTTCAATAATGTACAAACCTCTAATGTAAAGAATAATCTATATATCTCTTTTCAAAGTTCATAGATCTGAGTCGAAAGATAAATTTCCCAATGGCAACTAATGAATCATAAGTCTCTTTCCTTTACTATCTTTCGATACTCATTTGAGCAATGCTCGCAGTCGGTGTTCTTTTTATCCGCTGAATCGGGTGCGTGAATTTAACCAGACAGTCAGTTAACACGACGCCTTCAGTTAGCACACAAAGGCGCAGCCTACGTATATGTCGCTGTTAGGCCGTCACTAGCAAAGCTGTTCCAACTACAATGAGTGACGTTCAAGACGTATTCGATGATCATCGGCGGAACAGTTACGAATGTTAGCAGCACGTGACCACACGTCAATTCGCGCTGTACTTCAGGCTATTGGCACGGATGATTGCGGTTTGTCACGATGAAACCCTTTACCACTTGAATGAACGACCCTTAGAAAAAATGTCTTGAGACGTAGGCGGTCGGAATCCCAGGTAGCCTGGTAAATAAAAGCTGACGGGTAGCCGGCTAAACGACCCGGCGACTCGAGGTAACATTGGCGATTGCCGGTAGCTGTGACGCATTCGACAACTCGGACTCTTAGGCCACCAGCACCACAATAGATGTTGTAAATAGTTGACATATTAAAACGTTCAAGTAGGCCAACAAAATGAAGCAGCATGACGTCTTCAATCGTAATCTCCGAACTTTTAAAGAAGCGTGGAGCTTCTGCGGCCGAAACTTCGGCCTTTCAACGCACGAAAAGATAACTACTGCGGTCGAAAGTTCTTAGCATAGGCCTATGTCTACAAACGGTACTAGCCCTAACCCTGACCCTAAAAGACTCTACGACGCCGAACGTAACCCTAACTGACCTTCACGATGATTAACCTGACCACCATCGACCCTCGCGACGCAAATTAAAGATTTTAGGTGTGTCTAAATATTGCGCACTCGCTAAACTTTGTACGCGTTCGGCCGTTGAAGTAACATACTTTGTAATGCCGCCGAACTTTCGACCGCAGAAGATTTATTCTTTAAAGAAACATTCGAAAAACAAGCTTATTCAAGAGCGCTGCGTCAAGCTATAGGGTTGTCTGAAGAATGTTGTCCGATGGCGTTTAGAGTCTGGTTCATGAGATTCTGAGGAGGCAGAGTAGCTGTTAAGGCGGGTGTCGTTGAGGTCGAGGATTTAAAGTTGGATGATCCGAATAATAGGGGCATAGGTCATTGAAGAGGCGAGTGTTTAGTTGCGAGTCAAAATCCATAGTGGTGGAGGGATAGAGTACATGAGGCAGATGACGATGATGATGGGTGATTGCCTATGATGGCGGAGGACTTGATAAAAGGTTTAGGTATAGATGTGCTGAATACAAGATGAAGAGTAGTTCAATAGTATGTTACACTTTGTAATGAAAACGATGGCCACAGTCGTTTTCTGGAATGTTGAGATAATCTGTTCTTTATCTCAAAAATAACTAACTTACTAAAGATAAACAATCTTCTGTATGAACAGACAATTAAGAAGCTCAAGGCAGGTGGAACTAAATTTCAGATGGATTTCGTCTAGATTGTTACCTTACATTTACCGATTATATCTCACCGTAACGAACCTTAAATTTCACCGTCTTTAGAATTCTTCTGATAAGTAACCTCACTTGTTAACTCACCACAAGTCTTTGACTTTGATCTTTCATTAATGCTGTCCCGATCCCAACTCATTTTACGGAGCCTAACCAAGGTTACCTAACTGGGTCAGCATGGTAGATGGAGACATGTCTGAAGGAGTCATTGACAGAGCAAAAAGTGTCAAAGAAAGCAAGGGAGTGGATCGTCGTAGTCCAGGTTTAAGGCAAAGCGTGTCAGCATTCCCGAGCAAAAAACACACAAACACTGTTGTCACCTAAAACACCTGAGACCGAGTCATGCAGAGAAGCGATGTCGGTCGTGTTGTGACAATATCCGTCATGAATGCTTTCGACGATGTAGGTATGATTCTTGTTTATAGAATATGCCATGATCTTCTCCTAAAATATCTGCTCTGACTAATTTGTGAGTCTCGATTTTGGTAGCAGCGTACGTACGACTGGACCAAAGCTCAGCCGGAAAACAGCTATTGACAAACGTCTCGGGGCCACGTCAAATAAACTGCGTAACACGCATTATATATGGCGACCGATTCAATGGAGCTTGAGTTTTAACCAATTTATGTTGTCAGTTGGCCCGTATAGAATGTGTGTGTGCGTACTATTCATGTGTGTAGGCAGCTATGTATTTATGTGTATTCGTGTTTGTTTGTATTTGTTTAGGTAGGCCTACAAATTCGTGTTTGTGTATGTGTATGTATGTAGATGCGTGTGTAGGCCTATACTGGCCTGTATATATGCATGCATTCAAGCATGTATTTATGCATTTTAATAATCAAATGTAGTAAGAATGCTTCCCACTGAACATTGAATATACAATTTACATTTGCCTTAGTCTCGCTTCAAAATAGCTCAAACTACCTTGTCATTGTTCTTGGAAGGTGACCAAATGCCCTGTATTAGGTGTTTTTATATAAATCAATTTTATTTGCAACGAATGAATACAGATTCTCCTCGTATATTTATCTCCTGAATATCATGTCTTCGACTACTGTTACTTGTCATTAATAACATCCTACAAAGTGAAAAAGTAGTAGTTGCAAGCTGAGTCATTGTTTTGTAAGTTTTCACACGTCAGTCTTCTTTTGTTGAACTCTTTGTTCAACTTAGCATAAACTTTGTCTTCGAGAATTTTGTTTACATCTGATCTGAAGTAAATATTTTCACATACGTTGCACTGCCCTGCATTCTATTGCCTCAGGTGGCGTTTGAGGAATTGCTTTAAACGGAATACTCATTGTGCTTGACTAAGAACATGAAAGTCACTATTCAGACTTGAGTGGCATTTTTAAGGAAAGGATTTGTGTCGTTGCTTTTGCAGTAGTTGAAGCGGTTATTGTTGCTGTTTAATGTTTATTTGTTGTCATTGCTGAAGTTGTTGTTGTATAACGCATGTTGGATATGCGACGTAGCATTTACGCAATTCAGAAAAACATCGTTCTAACGGCCAATGTGTTCCAATCACAAGTTTAAAAATCTATTATTATCATTATTATAATCATTATTATTAGTGGTAGTGGAGGTGGAAGTGGTGGTAGTAGTAGCAGCAGTATTTAGTGGAAGTAGTGGAAGTAGTTGTACTAGCAGTAGTTATAGAAATAGTGATAGTATTATAGTTGTTGTTGCATGGAAGTGGTGGTAGGTAGCAGTAGAAGTAGAAATAAAGTATCAATAGCGATGGTAGGGGCTGGTATATGAGTAGCACTATTTGGTGGTTCATTGCAGATGCAAGAGAAAGGCCGCAACTTAGCAATGCTTGAAAATATCTTAAATATTTGCTTCTCAGCAGTCGGAGTACAACCTGCAAAGCTTACTCTCAAAGATTAACTCGAAGCTAACACAAAGAGACCCTATTCTTTCAGTTCTTCCTACATATGAGTCTATTCATAAGCGTGCGTGGGTGAAAGATCTGATGTGTGCGTTGCGCAGCTTGACGGTAAATCTTTGCCGCAAAACTTTAAGTCGATGACGACAGTGAATAACTGGATGCAAGACGTGATCAGATGTGTTACGCTTAGACGATTTTTCTAAGAAACCTCCTGGAGACCTTTTCCAATAATTTGTGAAAGGCTTTTTAAAATGGTTAGGCGCTTGTGAAAATTCTTAGATATCTATTGACCTCAATAGACAACAATTATAGCGTTTACGATTGGATAGATATGATCCTTACAGATAGGTTATGACCTGATGTTATGCTTTCATCTAATCTGAAAGCAGGAATGTCTACATATAAGCACGTTTCATTCTAGAACTTCTTCTGAACTCATGACAGGAAGCGATGCATAATAAGAATCTGCGTTTGTCTATAATCTCCATTGTCTTCGTTGCAAGTTGGCTTCCAAGTCTTGTAACTAGTAACTCTTCAACGTGATCTTTCCAGTCTTTCACTCTGACCGAGGATTTGTGCGGTTCTGGAAAAAGTTTTAAACCGTTGCAAGCTTCTGGCTCTGTAACTCTCTTTCGGAAAGTGCTGACTCTGCACATTCTGTATTGACTTAGGCTACATTAGAACAAGAAGATCAAGACGTCCATTGGGCTACATGTAACTCCGAGAGATTCATGGGAATGTTGTATTACAAACATAAATTAATACATGACTACGTACGTATATACATATGCGCACAGATACACGAATACATAGGCACCAAATCAACGGACTTCATTTTCTAAGCCTCGACACATGAGGTCAAGTAAACTATCCCCTCCTTCGCCATCTTCTTTTCCCATACAGAATGTACGGTCAGTGTTGACTTTTTGCTGAACTGGCTAAGGGGCGCAATTGGAGCAGAGCTCCCGAACAACATTCAACCCTACACAGCCTCATTAAAACGCGTATTCTTTAATTAATTTTTTCGTTGACAATTTCCCTGTGTTTTCCATGATGGACCATAACCTGAAAAGTGTGACGAGCAACGACCCTGAGACCATCAACTACTGCTTTGATAAGTAATCTGAGCGCTATAGAAGCTATAGATTTAGTATACTAACGTCGAGTGTTCTCAAAATGACATATTTACAGTTAGCCAGAGGACAACCGTCAGATGACATCGGAATGCAGACGATTAATATGGGACCAATAGGTTGATAACCTAGATGTTGATCTTGTGATGTGCTTAAGACGAGATATATTAAGTGTCTGAATGCATGTACACACATGGCATGTGGGCCTATTTACAGAGCTAGACGTACAGAGATACGCAAAACTGAGAGAAAGAGAGAACGAGCGACAGACAGAAAGAGCGACATAGCGACAGAGAGAAAGAGATAAAGGCAGAGATATACACACACAGAGAGAAAGAGTGACATCGAGAAAAAGAGAAAGACAGTCATAGAGAAATGAGACAGAGAGTAAGAGAGACATATAGAGCTATATATACAGAGAGAAAGAGAGGCAGAGAGACTGACAGTCACAAACACAAACCCAGGCGTCTTCAAGAATACAGTACATAATACTGTCGACCATAACAACGTCCTTTCATAGGAACGGCAGAAGGTCATAAAGTCTCCGACATTGATTCCAACCCTATTAAAGTGCAGTAAATTCGGTTCTCTGCAGATCAAACACCTAAGGGAGAACCAAAGCCACATTGACTTTTTAATCGGATCTTCGTCTCGCGTTCGGACAGATTTACACCAACCCGTCCAACCGAGCAGTGATTTACATCGCTTAATTCTAAATAAATCTCTTCACGCGTCGCTGCTCAAATAGAAAGCGCACCACAATTTCAACTAATGGGGATGCCTTTCCATAGTCGACCATACGGTCTCAACCTTACTAAGTTGCTATGAATTGTTCGGATGAGATTTTTCATCACTAGTTGCTCATATGAATGGGCGCCAGGACCGACAAGGTCCCCATAGATTGAAATCTTTGAAAATAATGGTCCCAGTGCGTTCCGACATCCTCACACACAGAGTTCAATATGGAAAGAGCGTTTCAACCAAAGTAACTAGCTAACCAGGCTAATAGTTTAAAAGAGATATTGCCATGACAATCACCATGTAACGCGTTGGACCCAGCTGTCATTCTCATTCTTGAATGAGATGGTCGAAATCACTCCTTTTAAACTTAAACTAACTTAAGCATTTAATCAAATCTGTTTAGCAACTGTTTCTCGACAAGAATATGTGGTACGAAAATATGACATAACTCTTCCGTGACATAATGATTCGCAGCAGGACGTCAATCAGCAACGGATCATTGAGATCTCAATGCTAAGAGTGTTAGTCATAATTGTAATTGCAAATTTATACAGCGCCAATTGAAGAAAGGCGTGTCAGATAAATCAGACTTGCTCATTCAAAAGATACTATATAGGCAGGTAAGGTTGGAGTCGGTTTGTGGTGAAGAGGCAATTTTCACGCAAACGAAATGGGTGCCCAGTGTAAATGGCTCAACAGCACCCAGCAGCTGGCATTTGGTATTAACAGAGGTTAATCAGGTGAGTGTAGCTCTGTGGCAGATAAAGTGTCCCCTTCTGAAGAACTGTCCAGGTGGCTGACACAGTAGCCTAGGCACGCTTCGGCACCGTTAAAGTATAGACGACATTGTTCTGTATAATAATGGGCTTTGTCTGGCAGACTTGCGACAGTTCTTTGCTCAGGCAAATCTTATAAGGATTATTATGAGTACAATGCAATTTTTATAGACATGCACGTGCTGTATATATATATATATATAACAATATTTATCTTTGATCAGGCGCTAAACAAATTAAATAGATAGATAGATATAGGCCTACTGCTATCAAATTCAAATCGTGAAAGCAGGTCAGTGCAGTCGAGTCATTAAGTGCAATAAACTCCAGACTGATCACGTCTAATGATCTGTCTTTCAACTAGATAGGTCAAACAATGCACTGCTCCGATTGTACGAAATTTCTTCGTATCGTGACCGAATGACACCCACACACAATGCAGCAAACATCGAATGACGAAATAATTGTTGCCTCCACCGAAGGGTATTTTCCTATCGTCGGCTCACGTTTTGTAGCGACAACAATGGAGCTTAGTCAGACTAAAGCTCCAAGCGACACACTACTCTTGCCAGACCTGGGTTCCTTAGTCACAGAGGAATATTCTTTCAGTAGCTTCTTTCTGAAAGCGTTGACGCAAACCAATTGGCCAGGTGAGGTGAATCGTCGAGTGGCTACGTCTGAGCTATTTAGAAAAGATTAATACTATTCTTTGTTATGCAATATGAGGCGTGGCACACGTACATTAAGTAGGCCTGTACAAAGGCAGAGACGTTTATCCGCAAAGCTGATGTAGTAGGTAGTAATAGAGTCACGAAACGATTGGAATGCGATGGTTCTAAAATGTGCTAAAGCTATACTTTATATAAATTATAATGACATCGTTATTGCTTTTTGGGTTGCGTATTCGCTGTGATTTGTCTCTCGCTGAACATAGATTGCACGTCTGACTGGCTATAATGTTCTTAACCAACTTTGTACTTGGGGACACTGAAGAGTTTGGTTGGGCCGCTGAACATCTTGGTAACTCAGAGGGCTTGACGATTTGGGTGTTTAGGGAAGGCTATCTTGCCACGTAGAATCATCTGCTATGACCTTCATTGCAGTGTGCAACTCCTCCACTGTTTGCACCCTGACGGTTTCAGTCAGAAGCCAAGGGCGACTGTAACTACTATGGCGATGTGGCTTCAGTTGACACTTGTAGACGAGTCACGCCAGAACAAAGCCTCCTATTTTTTTAATCCCGGGGAAAACAACAACAAACTTTACTTTACTTCCCCAATCAGTCGTATAGCTAAACACTTTGGAATTAAATTACAACAGTCTGCAGATGATACTCAGCTCCATATTGCTCTGTCACACACTGATCAGTCTGGTAAACTAAAACTGGAAGAATGCCTCTCATCCATATATGCATGGTTCTGTTTCAATGGTTTGGCCATAAACCCAGACAAGTCTGAAGCAATTGTATTTGGCTCATGTCAACGCCTGCGTTCCTGCGTTCCCTATGCTCTCTAGCATTGAACTGGCGGGCACTGCTGTGCCGCTTTCAGACTCTGTCAAAACACTTGGGGTTACCCTCGACAGCAAGTTCACATTTCGACCTCACATAACAAGCCTTTGTAAATCTTGTTTCTACCACATCAGGGCAATACGTCACATAAGGTCGGCTCTAACCCAAAATATGTCTGAGACTATAGCCTGCTCACTTGTCTCCTCTCGCCTCGATTATGCTAATTCACTTTTTGTCGGTCTCTCAGACCTTGAACTCAAAAGGCTTCAACGTATCCAAAATACGTTAGCTCGAGTAGTGCTACGTGTCCCACTACGAACATGCTCCTCTGCCCTACTCCACCAGCTGCATTGGCTTCCTGTTGAATTCAGAATCAAATTTAAGTTAGCTTGTTTGACCTACAAAGCCATCATCACCAGTACACCTACCTATATTCATGCTCTACTAACTCCTTACATTCCTCCTCGTTGCTTACGATCATCAAGTACAGGTCTTTTAGTTGAACCACGATGCAGAACAGTTATGGGCTCTCGTGCATTTCATGTCTCTGCTCCTAGGGAATGGAATCGACTGCCACTCTCTCTTCGTAGCTCAAATTCACTTCCTTCCTTTAAAAAGCGACTCAAAACTCACTATTTCTATTTGGCTTTCAAGGATTTGGAAATCTGATTGCCTCTTCTCCTGGCAACTGACTATCCGCGCCTCAGATTCACATTTAGGTGTGACCTTGTGCGCGTTACAAATTTTTTAGTAATAATAATAACAGCAACAACAACAACAACAACAATAATAATAATAATAATAATAATAATAATAATAATAATAATAATAATAATAATAATAATAATAATAATAATAATAGTAATAATGACAAGATCAAGAGGAAGAGGAAGAGAACCAAACTTAACCAAATCCACCAAACCACCTGCCCAATTGATCATCCATCTCTTTCGTCACCTGCGTATGGTACACGCACTTAAACAAAGCACCCTTCCTGTTTGAACTAACTTTCGACTGGGTGTTCTCAATTCAGTTAGTTCAGCCAAGTAAAAAATCCCAGAAAACGGTCATATTTCAACGCCATTAAAATAAATCATCTTTTGTGCTTAGGTTTGACGTAGGTACCATCGGTCCCTCCATCAACTTTTGTCACCTACGCTTTCTCGCTTGGCCCAAACCTTATGAACATAAATCACTTTTTGGCAGTGACTATCTAGCTTTGACAGTATAGCATGCAGTAACATGAACGATCGGAGACAAAGACGACTGACATGTTTAGGCCTTTATCTCCAGGGCTGAAATGTGCTAAATTGTAACGAGATCCTTTCGTGAATTTATGTTATTTCATGCCTGGAAACGCGTGTGTGTTTTGCGGAGATCATAGATCGTCTATGAACAGCTCCTTGTTATGTGACGCATTGCTCGTCATACTAGTTTTTTCATTCTTGTTTTGAACAAAATATTCAGATGAATCAGACGAATTGGTGCGCATGCACTTTACGTCAGTTATAATTAGCTAGTTGCAAGTTAACGACAGTGTATGATAACAAAGATCATTACCGTCGCCCTCATTCTTTATCTAGACTTGGGACTGGCACTTTTAGAGTGCGAACCGCGGAGGAGTTGTACCTCAGTAGTGATAGGGATGACGTTAATAAACTTTACACATTCTTGCTGATCAATAAACCTGATGTAGACACGTTCTTCCCATGCGTACAATATATAACATTTTATTGCCATTGATTTGCATATTTATACAACAGTTATATTTTAGTCGTATTGCAAAGGGCGGTAACAAGGAGAGACCCTGAAAAGATGCAAATTTTGCTTTTGGGGTCACCAAGTATAACCATCTGACCACATTGAAAAAATAGCCAACAATCTGAAACCAGAACGTCTGAAGTAGCTAATTAACTAAGAGAATATTCCTAGGTAGGCTAAACGTATTATAAATGTACACGCACGCATTCAATCATGCAATTGAATTGACCGCAAAGCCACAATGAGCATTTATATAGATATTCAACCTTGCAGTGGATTCTTTACCATCGAACGTTTATATAACCTCCCCTCTTCTTCATGACATCAACTCAGAAGCGTTATTCACAAAATGCATTGCAACTTCCGAGGACATCGAAAGTTCTGATGTATTCCGCGCGTTGTGTTCATGTTTGCAGTTTGAATGAGTGAATAATGAAAGATTAACGAGCAAGACATCAGAATCTTAACCAGAGGCAGGGTTCATCGTTCAGGAGTAGCTAATAGTGTGCTGTATTTAAGCATCTGTAGAGCGCCTCTAGTAGGGTGAGCCATTCATAAGCAAAGCCAGAGCGCAAGGTCCTTCGAGAAAAGGCAGGTTTTGAGAATAGCGAAAGAGGATGAGAAATTGCATGCCAGACAGAATTGTAAAGAGAACAGACGGATGAACCATGTTCTAAAGAGAGAGGAACATTTAAAGCACACGATCGAGTAATAAAGGGCAGACAACGCATTCTAGAAAATGCAGCAAACTCTGCTTCAAGTGAGCATAAACTCCTCCACTGTCTGCACTCTGACAGCGCCGGTCTCAACCCTGGATAAAGGAGGAGGGCGTCGCTAATGATCGTTGTTATCACACAGTGTTGTTAACCGCAAGAAACCAAATCAAAGGAGCAAAGCGCTGACCGCACACACAGTGGAAAGATATTAGGACAGGCCCATCGGTTCTAACATGTATATCCCGAGACCAAGCAAACCGAAGTAGCTAACAGTTCATACTCACTGCTCTCTCGAAGTTACCAAAGGCGCTTCTGCTCCTTCTCTTTTTCTGCTGTGGCCCCTTGTAGAAATTTAAGTGCAAGTTTAATACGTTGGGCTTATAATATGCACATCTTAACAAGCCATAGCCTCTGGTGTGTTGTCAACAGTTTGCTGTACAAAGCATAATTGTTGAGAATTGACAAGAAGTAAATCAGAAAAAACCTCTAAGAAAAAACAGCCCTGATGGGTCGCATGTTTATCATTGTGCTTTGGGCAGACACTAAATTAGTCTTGATAACTAAAGGTTCAAAACGCCAATTGGGTCCGCGTGTATGTTTAGAGGCTACCGCTCTTTATAGTGAATTGTACTAATAGTTCGCGCGACCGTTTACTAGCCTTACACTTACCTGTGAGGATCAATCACGAAATTTAGTTTTTCACGCAAAAAATGTCAGTCCAGTCAAAGTCTTGTGATCGGAATATAAAATAAATGCATGTGTGCACACATACACACATACATACATATAATCATGCATACATTCATTTACACATACATTCATACTGCAGCTTAAGTTCGTACACACATGCATTGATATATACATACATATATACATACATACTGACGGACAGACATACAGACATATGTGGCGTACACCGTTCGGACGCTACCAGGTCGCGCAACGGTGTCGGCTCCAGCCCTCTTCTGTGTCTGGAGCCACTCGAGTCACTTCTAAGTCGATTTTTATTATAGCCTGACTGTTCTCCATCTCTGCCTATCGTAGCAGTGTGACTGTCGGAGGAGAATCGGGGTTGACTGTTTCTCTAAAAGAGGCAGCAGTATATGACTCTGTCTCGGGATCAGACTCTATCACTTCCGCGGTTGCCGGAAGGGCAACGTCCTGAGGATGGCCTTTATTCAGAACAGGGTTCGCTCTTTTACCGACCGGAGTCTTCCCTTTCTTGTTTGCCCGCTTAGAGACGGTTTTCCTCTTTCTCTCTACCTGACCTGAGCTTCGTCGTATCATTCAACATCTCGTGACTCTTAAACAATCGCCAACAGGGGGCATCAAACGTTCTCCCTGTTCCGGAGAGCAGAAATATTTGTAACAAGTCCCTTCGTCACTTTGCCATAGCCACTGATCTTAACGTCGCCTTTTCCCAGACACTTATCCACCGGATATCGCACCTTCCACTTACCATGTACCTCTCGCTCCATGTTCGTGTGTGGCATACCGGCCTCACACGTATAAATTATCATGCACCACGATTGACCGTCCTCTGCGTTTTGCAGTTGTCCACCAACACCGTAATATATACTGAGACTTTGGGAAAACCCGGGGAGTATCTATGACCACGCGAGGTAGCCAACAAGAATATTTATTGAAAAACCGTAATACAATCAAGAAGAGATATCGCGGGGAAACCGCGATTAAAGATACTGCGATCAGACACACAAGTAAAGATATCGCGGAAGAATGAGGGAGTAAGTATGACCACGTCAGGTAGCCAAGTATATACATTACAGGGAAAAGATGAGGAAACACCCGCAATTATTGAGGTCTTCGGCACCAGTCACGACCGTTTCTTGTAATCGTCGTAAGCACCAAGGGGGTCACCCTCCCCGTATTTATCGAACGTATCCACTGGGAAACTTTCCCCGTATTTATCGACCGTATTCAATGGGAAACGAACGTATTCAATGGGAAACTATCCCAGTATTTGCCAACGGTTCCACCGGTCTCTCTTTCGGTCTGTACGGTTGCTACTACGGGAATCTAGCCGGCTTGTATCTCTAGCGGCCACCCTAATTTTCTCGGTCTCGGCCACCCGAAACTTTTGCTTATCCGACAACCTGCTGGAAAACGTGAGGATTAACTATGACCGGTCTAGGTAGCCAACATTTATATTTCTTGATTACTCTCACGGTCTGCGCGGTCGGGGATTTTTCGCAGCCTATCTCTCCGTCCGCCGCCGAGGCCTCTCTCGATATATGTGGTCGGTCCCTTCTGGGACTCACCCAGTCTGTATCACTCTCGGCCACCCGAGATCTTTCTCGGTCTATACGAACGGCTAACCCGGGCTTTACCCGGTCTTTACACAGACCTGTGATTCATTTATTTCGCTGTCGGATCTTCCCGAGGAAGCAACCTCACAATTGGCTGCAGACTTTCTCGCGATCGATAACAGGGTGGGGCCCCAGCCCTATCAAATCGGCGGAGTCGGTCACAACACCAGACGCTCGGCTGTAGCTCGGACTAGTTTTTGGACGCCCTCTCGTCCGCAACTATATTATTTTTCGCAACTTGCCGTGAACCAGAGTTTGAACGAACGCTCACCGACCACACGGGTGGGAGGTATTATTCGCTAACCAAAGAATTCAATGCACCGTACATGCAGAGAAGTCGTCACCACTCTACAATATAAGCGACGCACCGCATGTCAGGCTATACTCAACCCGATTCATGCGTCTGCACGCTATGCACAGAACTACAAACCGCCGATCGGTCTTCCCTCCAATACAAACACTGTAAGAAAATGTACGTAAATTAAGCGCTATGGCGAGCCGATTATTTACGAACAAATTCTTTAATCCAAGCCTTGTGGCCTGTCCGCCACACATACACATACGCATACATATACATGCATGCATACATACATACATACATACACACATACATACTTACATACATGCATACATACATACATACTTACATACTTACATACTTACATACTTACATACTTACATACGTACATACTTACATACATACTTACATACTTACATACATATATACATAAATGCATGCATACATACACGCAAATACAATAGCATAAACACGCATATATGTATACATACATGCTTCCTTCATCAAATGACAGCTGAATCTATCTGGATCTCCCTCCTTATCTCCTATCTATCACTCTGCTCTCAATAACGGTCCTCAAGTTACCGCCGAACCATTTGGTAGTCTCTATTCCCCTATTGAACCCTCCTACAGAGTATTACTTTATTCACTTCACTTATTTTTGTATTCACCTATTCGCCCAGTCACGCATTCACATATTCACCTATTCACTTATAAGTATATTCCCTTATTCACGTGTTCGCGTTTTCCCTAATTCCCTTGTGACAAGTGCAGCAACGTGGCCGATCAGTTAGAGCGGTCAGCTCGTAACGTTCAGTGTGTGCTGAGCGTGCGGGTTCGCGCCTCGTTCGGGACGTCACTGTGTATGGACCTTGAGCAAGTCCTTCGCGCACCATTGCTCTGCAGTACAACTGCAATTTACGCCGTCGAGGCGTGTGTGTGTGTGCACTTCTGAGCAAAAAGATGTTGGAAGAAGAGCGGTATCAAATTTCGGAAAATGAATAAAAATGAATGAAGTGATTGGTGACTGTTCTGGGTGGTTACGCAGAACGCAGACCGCAGACCATAGGCTTCTTATCCGAATAATTCACTTCTCGTCTCCTGTATCGTTTTATTGCACTTCAAAATATTGTTATTTCATTTTATTCTGCCTGTCAGCGAAATTTAAATTTTGTTATTCCAACTAAAATTGTCGTTAGTGTGAGCAATCCTAAATGTAACCATGAACGCCACATTTCTGAAGAACAACTCTAAAGCTGAGTGCAAGGTTGCAGGTTATTACGAGCGCTGCGTCATATCAAATGGATTGTCCAGTGAAAGTCGAGTCCAGTAGCCAAAGAGACCACAAAGATGACTATTCAAAGCAAAACATATTGATTGCTTTCTCGATGCTTTAAAGTACACCCTGCAGCGATAATGCTTTATAAACTTACTATTTATCCTCAAAGATGAACCAAATTCCGAGAGGGTCGGGTTCAAATTTCAGCTCACAGTTGGACGTAAGGATTGCTTGTGGTATAGACGCCGCACCCAAATATTACGTATTGAACTCAAAAATTCTATACAAGCGTGAGAAACCAACGAGGTAGATTGTCCCTGACTTTTGTACGATATAATTTTTATCAGATTCGCTGACTGTTAAAACGCATTGCTCTCATCATAATCTGTCAGAGTTAAACGAAGCAATTTTACTCACGCAGCTCAGTTTAGCTGCTGTTTTAACCAAATACAATATCTGCTCCAACCATCCGTGCAGTTTTCACTTAGTGTACACCTGCTCCCAGGTATAGGCGTCTTCAATGTGACGTGTCCTGACGTATTACACGTGTATTTAAATAATTTTGCTTATGATATGGTGTGCATTGCGGTTCAGAGAGAGTAGGTATGTGTCTATTGTCACGCATGAAGACGTTGTTGAACTATTTTATGCCAGTAGACAGCAGGTCTACATTGAGGAATGTTAAATATATAGATAAACATATGCGAGATTAACCTTATAAGCATAAGAATAGCTATAGTTATGAAGGATAAGCCTTGTAGTCCTGAAGAACTAGTCTTGCGTAGGCCTGCGGTTTCGTGTTTGTAGAGGGTTTGGTTGTGAGATGTGAGTTCAGTCACATCCTTTGAAGGTTTTGTTTGCCTGAATTTATGGCCACACAAATGCGAGATGGAGTTTGAAGGGTTTTAACAACTAACAACAAAGAAATCATTTTTCAGAACTACAGCGACTTATTTAACAAGCCAATAATACTCGAGCCTTGACCCTCTGCTGAGCAAATATTCTTTGGACGAATCTAGTGTTAATGGGTCCAACCACATTTTTAGAATAGTGATTCCTAGCATTCAGCAGATTAGAGAAGAGGAAACGATAGAAACGATTGGAAGGAGTGAAACCAGGGCTAGGAAGTGGGACGGTATGAAACGGCATGCCACACCGGCACCTCTTCTGGTCAAGTGCAAGCATACCGGTACTTCAACAGACGCTCCCCCAGACCACATAATCTGGAGGGGAAAGGTTCTTGTATCCATAACGGCATCTCTATTTTGCCACTTTGAGCCCTGAGAGAAACTACAGCGTATCAGAAAGAGAAGATTTAAATGTTTCGAATATGCGGTTCCTATAGGAACAGATAAAGGCGCCAATCAACTTATTATCTGGAACCCTGAAGGAAAATGGGCTGGGTAAAGGGAACAGACCATGGAATAATTGGCGAAACCGTCAGAGACAGTTGCGAGCAGAGCCTTTCAAACGTGCCTGAAGGTACGAACGTGGTTGGAAAGTGAAAATCTGTGCTGCAAAAATAGGAATCCGAGCTTTCATTTTGAGAGTAACTTCGCCAAATTATTAGACAGTTAGTCGGACATTTGCCTGAATGATGTTCGAATTTGCAAAGCATACATGCCACTTCAAGCCTGGTATGGTATCTATGTTTATTATGATAAACGTGTTACATGTCTATCATGGTCACAATATTGTTACGTTGTAAACATGGATTTAGCGACACTCCACCACTCAGTGAATACGCTTATCAGAATTTATAACTACTTAGACCTTGGCTTGGGAATGTGGTGGAAAGAGGTGAAATGACTGTCAATGGACAGAGACTAATGGAAATAATGTGTTGCTCGTTGTGTTGACCTGAACTGGACGAACTTATCGAGTTCAAGGCGGCAAGGCCTATTGGGACCTATACCTGAGTTGAATTAGTATTCCTTCATAGGACACTGGGTGGCTCCTACTGATTGGTTTCCCTGTCTTCTCGTTCGCTGCCCTTCCTATTTGGAATTCCATTCCACCACGTCTCTGTCTCTTGTTTCATTTCGCAAACGATTAATTCTGGATTTACTTCAATGTTCTCATGTAAACTGCTGCGTTCTGACAGCCATTGATCACAATAAAAGAAAGTGCAATGCAATGTTAACTATAAATGACAATGACGGAGTATTCTAGGCCCTAAAGGGAAAGTATGCCGTGTTGAGCCTTAGTGACAACTGCTCTTTCTGCTGGACGACATCTCCAAAACAGCTAAGGCGTGTCGGCCACAACAATTTTGCTTCTTTCGCTAAGGAAACTGTACAGAACCTTTGGTGTAAGTGAAGTTCTATAGACCTCATGTTAGGAATCACTCAACGGCGACAACCGCTCTATCTGTAGGACGACATATCTGATGAGTAGGCTACTACAAGTTAAGGTGTGTCGGCCACAACAATTATGGTTTTTTTGCTATGAAAGGCACACAGATTCTTTGGTGGTACATATCAAAGTTCGACCGTACGTTAGGGCAGAAGATAGCGTACGCGTACGGTACGTAATTTACTAAAAATAATAGCGTACGCGTACGGTACGTTCGTATTCCGTACGTATGAGCAGCCTTTAATATTAGTTGCTTCTCGTGACGTCACTTTTTTTCTCTCGTCATTTTCTATACGCGTATTAAGCCAAACCGCAACTTCGAGTGCTGCTGAAAGGAACTGGAGCTTATTTGGTTTCTTCCATAATAAAAGGAGGGCTCGACTGAATCCGAAGACCATTGAGAAGATGGCCTATATCCATGCCAACACACGTTTAACGAACAAAGTGGAAGAAGTGGATTATGTGGAAGAGAACGTGAAATGGAATGAACCGAATGATGATATCAGTGATACGTCAGAAGACTCAGTACAAGAAGAGTCAGATTACTCAGATTCTCCAGATGATTAGAATTTAGATACAGTTTTGCAACTTCATACATTCATTCTTTATAATACTGTTGATATTATAGTGATAAAGATGACACGTAATGCAGAAAAATTAGCGTACGCTATTTATTAATTTAGCCAAAAAATAGCGTACGCGTACGGTACGCATTTCAGCAGAAAAAATAGCGTACGTTCCGTACGTACGGTCGAACTCTGGTGCATATGAACAACTGCAAACCTCGTGTTAGGAATCTTCAAGAGAGACGTTTTCACCTTACATTTAGGCTTTTAGCGAATAGTAAATTAAGTATATAAAAGTACACATGGGCCCTATTTTTAGTTTACAGTGAACTTTTAAAATAGACATACGCGTGCATTTTTTCATTTATTTTCGCACTGTGGCGTTAAACACTAAATACTACCAGTAGTCATGAGAATAGCTCAACAACCGCCCATATCATGATAGTGCCACTCTCAAGGAGATCCCTCCCTCACACCTCGGGCTTTCGACTCGAAACTAAAGTCTCACATTTCCATGATATCTTATCCAGATTTACCTGATCATCGACTTTCCAATTCTCAAAACGAAACATGCCCTAACAGCAACTCCACTGCCTATGACCATCTGTAAACCAGACCCTGACATTCCTCGGACTGCCGTTTTGACAACCCCTCTGATTCGACCCAGCCCTCGTGAATAAGCTGTTGCCCTGCGCTTGATTGTCAAGCGGCGCCATAGAAGTTTAGAGATCACATGTGCACTTACGAATTACGATATTAGTCATCTTTATATTTTACTGCACAAGGTCGTTAAGCGGTTACTAGGCAAGCAATAATAAGTTCGCGTCTACATGTATTCTTTGTAATCAAAGATGTAATCACATCTCGTAGCGGCATTGGCCGCTGACGTCATATCAAACATCGTACATTAGCAATTTTACAAAAACATGAACATATGCTTTACAAGCAGCCAGTGGCTGGGTAACACTTCAATAGGCTCCACAGAGGCGGTAAATTAAGATATTCGTATGACACGGGATGACACGCCGCTATCATGCAACAGAATTTACTTTCCCCAGACAGAGGATTCTAAAGCAAATAGAATATAGATCATCGAAGGATTTGAATAGAAGGTTGACCGACGGATTGCACACATGTCAGACTCGCGGGATGTAAATTATGACGTCCTTATCCGGCAAAAGAAAGAACCAGATTTTCTTTTGCAAGCACGCTCAGTCGTACACACTATACAAATCAAATCCATCAAATGAAAGTGTTTTATTGCAACCAATTGAAGAAAATGCATCAGTAGACAATGAACTAAATGTACTTAACATTGGTTAATAAAGAGAGCCCCAAAAAGAGACCGCGAATTCCGCTAGATAGGGACATCCGTGTTTTAGCAGCCATATGAACTACTGGTAGTAAATAGCATAATGGCGTTGATCTAAAAGATGATCCCTATGCTTCATAAAGGTTTTTCAAGCAGTAATTAGTTAGATCCAAATTCACTTGAGTGCGACTTGATTATAAAATACAGCTAGTAACTAACTGAAAATTGAGCAGAGACTTCTGTAAAGGCAGTCATATGCGCCATTTATAAAATATGCATATTGTTGAAACAGTTGAAGTGTGACCTAGTAACTAAGAATTAAGTTACTCGTCAACATGATTACTGTACAAGAGAATTTTCTGTTCCCATGCATAGGATTCTAAGACAGGTTGAACATAGATCAACCAGGGATTTGAATGGAAAGTAGACCTACGGAATTAATTCGTTAATTCCGCACAAACACATACACACAGGCACACATACAGACATACAAGCATACATACACATATGATTATAACCTTCTTTGCTGTGTTATAATCCGATTCCACATGCTGTATCTCTTTCTGGCTCACGTGCAGTATCGCCACCTAGCGACTCTTTCTGTATATATTCGCTTAATTTCAAACTGACAAAGCACAGTTTGATTACAAGCACAGTATGAACGAATGATGATGAGTTATAACAGGAGTCGAATTTAATGTTGACAGCCATGCAAGGCGCTAATTGCGTTAGGCCCTATGCATCTCATTTTAACATACGCCCCCTAGCCAAAGAGGGACCAGTCGACCTTACGGGGATGTGGGTATCGAACTCGGTTCCTCAACTCTGCCTTTCAGTGTGTTCACCATTACTCTGAAAAGGCAGTAAACCTATTGTAAACGAGACAGATTTACCACAAGAATAAAGACAACGAGGTTCCTTCTACACGTCCCAGCTTAAGTTCACGAACTTTGCCACAGTTAATACTCCAACAGAGCCAGTTCCAATCCTGGATAAAAATCTTTGCAATCACCTATGGAGACCGTGCACTTGTTTCAACGTCTCTCCATTTGCACTCAAAGATTCAACGCCATAGCGTTCAGAGGCACGTTCAAACAGCCCACAGGGATCGTCAATTAAAGAACTGTCAGTCACAATAATACATTGCAGCATACTGTATATAATAATAATAATAATTGTTGTTATTATTATTATTATTATTTTATAATAATAATAATAATTTCAAACTGACAAACCGCAGTATGATTACAAGAAAAGTATGAGCGAATGATGACGTGCTAGCCTATTACATGAGTCGAATTTGACCGTCGGCAGCAACGCAGGGCCCTATTACGATATACATCTCATTTTAACAAACGCCGCCGCCTCGCGAAAGAAGGAAAGACGTCAACCTCATACAAACTTCGTCATTGTTTGTGCTCTGAAAGCAGTTTGCGAAGTATGCAATCCCATGATGTCTAACTCAATTTATGGACAGAGCTGTCAACGTTCGTCGTGCGTGGGTTTGGAGAGGCTTGGATTCAAATTGATGAATGGGTGGATAAATGCCAGGGTGCATGAATTCCGTGAACACCATTGGTGGATGGATGGAGCGATGGGTAGTTTTTGGATTCCTCTGCCTATATTAATAAATAAATAAATAAATAAATAAATAAATAAATAAATAAATAAATAAATAAATAAATAAATAAATAAATAAATAAATAAATAAATAAATAAATAAATAAATAAATAAATAAATAAATAAATAAATAAATAACGGATAAAAAGAACAGTTCTAAGGTGTGTTCAAAAAAGTCTGAGTGGACCCTTGGTGACAACCGCAACGCTATATGGAGATCGTCCATTAATTTTGCCAAAGAAATTGGAGATGGGTTTTGCGATAGAATTGGAAAGTATATAAAATTTTTTAGGGAATTTCTTTATCTGTCGCTAGGCATTCAATACAGATGGGAGATGATACATAAACTCTCGCAAACATGTCTAAAACCCTCAAAACATAACAAATCGTCGCTTTTCAATGGTGATAATTACATATATGCAGCATTTACGTTTGCATCGTAAAATCGTTCGCCCCAAAGACCTACAGAAACACTCTGACGAATCAGAGGGCGGCGATCTCGGTTGAGAGGTGGGGGACACCCAAAGAAAAGGGTTAGAAATGTGGGGGAACAACTGTATAACGTGTCACTTCTCTGTAAAAGGTGGGGGACTTGTCTCCTCGACCCCCGGGATCGCCGCCTCTGTGACGAATAGAGAAACTAGTCTCAGTTTCATATCTCTGGCGATCGGATTTGGATCTTCCCTTACCGATCACTTGACAACCCCACTGACGCGACTTAGCGATTGTGACTGTAGTGTAATAAAAGACACTACGAACAGTAGAGTTGCGGAATCGACGGAGGCTATATGATTATCATGTGTATAATAATATATTATTTAGTTTAAATGTGACTATTATTAGTTCAAGCAAACATTTGAATTAGGCTGGACTATAGAATACTCGGATCTGCTATGTACCAAATGAACTCTACATGTACGTGGCAGACCAGTAACCGCTGCTAATCGCTCGTTCGCAATCGCGGCGAAAACGACATTCTGTAATTGCCTTAATTAATACAGCACCAAGCGCATTACCATACTCGCGCATCTGACAGCAAGAGATAGAGGGATAAATAGAGAGACAGGAAGGAGACGTAGAAAGACACATTATGGGAGATTCTGGGCAAGGGCACGGCGACGGAAGAGAAGGAGTGACGAGAGATGGGACAAGTAACTCGGAAAGAGGACGGTCCAGACGGAGAATGGAAGCAAGAGAGGCAGAGGCAACAGGTGAATAGATTAAGCAGACATCCGACAGGGGAAGAGAGGAAGGTTATAAATAATGGACGCGGGCGAAAGTGAGGCATTCGCTCAGGTAGGAGTCAAAAGGCAAGGAAAGTGATGAGTGCTGTAAACAAGATTTGCTAAGCATCTCTAAACGCACAACCTGATGCCGAAGTAATTTGACTGAGGGCGAATCGAGAAATCTACAATTATAGAAACCAGTTTGTTGCAAATAAACGTCTGCATGTTTAATATAAAATCGTAACATCAAAAAGTCTTCGCTGATTCCGTGGCTTGATCGAACTTTACGCACCGAGGAGGAAACGCCAGCTACCCACATCAACTTAGCACCGCTCGCCAATATATACCTTTGGAAGAGACGATAAGCGAAATCATCTCTTCCAGTGCAGTGACTAAGCCGTGCACTGCGCTTGGCTTTCTAGTTCCGCTTAGAAAATTCGAAGGCTATATGATTATGGCCTTGAGTATGGTTGTGTCTATTTTTACTTCGAGGTTATTCGGCCGCAATGACCGCGTGGAAAGTATTGCACGAGTGGTTCCTAATTGCTTCGTAGTATAAGACCAATACAATACAATCTCATTCCGATGATTATTGTACTTCTTTCAGAACTCAGAACTTGAGCGCAATAACGATTATATGACGAAATATCGATTACGCTGTTATATGATTCACTGTGAATGTGTAATTCTCAAGAGTTATCGATTTCTGTCTTCAAATACTTTCGCTGGTTGACTATTTGTTCTGTATTTGCTCACGACTCTTGTGGCGCATTTCGGATCACGAACCGCCTACACCACAGATAGACATGACTTCCTGGTATGAGGGATGGTCTGAGAACACGGTAGCCGGTTTGTTAAAGCGCTCGATTTGTAATGCGCAGAATGAGGGCTCGAAACTCATCTCACCTGCATAAGCGCCGCCAAGTGAATCTTCCGAGTTTTTATATTTTATTCGCTTAATTTCAAACTGACAAACCGCAGTATGATTACAAGCACAACATGAACGAATGATGACGAGTTGTGACAGGGATTGAATTTAACTGTCGGCAGCCATGCAAGGCGCCCATTACATTTTGCCATATGCATCAGATTTTGACATACGCCACCGCCTAGCGAAAGAGAGACTAGTCGGCATTACGGAAGTACATGGGTATCGAACGGTTACAGCGTAGGGACCTTAAGCAAGTCCTTAACTCACATCCACTCAGAGCAATAGGATCGATGCTACGTCATTTAGGTAGCGGCGGCTCATGTCATGTTTTATTAAATTAATGGTAATACTTGTCTTGTCTTCAACCTTCCTCGGTCCGAGGGTTGGCTACACCATGGACAACGCTACACTAGCTGTTCCTCCTTTTCCTGCTCAATTGTAACAAATGGGTGATTTAACAGCTCAGTCAAAAATAAAAAAAGTAATTATTATAATGACTTTTTAAATGACCCGAAGAACATTAGATTCCTCATGGATGGTGTGTTGTCCACATTGGTTATCAAATACATGTAGGTCTATGCGGTGAACAAATAGTCCATCAGTCGTTTCTTTAGCTCAAATATACCGCAACTGACATGCTGTGTCAGGGTAGCTGCTGAGGTGGTCGATTTCAAGTGTATGCAATCTTTAGCCGACTGTCACGCTGTCCAGTGCAAACGAGTTAGTTGGAAGTAAAGAAAAACTTGTTTCTCATGTGTTTAAATATATAGAATAATCTTTGAAATTTTTGAACGGCGTCAATGTTAATTAATAGCCAAGTGCTACCAGAAGTTTGTCACCTACAAGCACCCTGTAGTAGTAGACAGAGAAAGTTGAGTAAGGTCACCCAGAATAAAAAGAGGTGATAATAATATTATTTATAATACCGCGTTTAACAGTGGTCTATCAAAGTGTGCTTGTTTATGGTCTGGCGTCGTCGGGGCAGAGGCTTCGGTAAGTTGAAGCCAGGTAGACATCGCCGAGTCGCATGCCGAGTCCGATTTCACCGCTACTGATTCTAGGATGAGGGACTGGATCTGAAGAGTGCATAATGGGTTGCTTTTTTAGATAATGTGCTTCACGCAAATTAATAGAACGAGGAGATAATAATATAACTAAACAGTGGAATAATGAGTGGGTCAACCGTGGTTGTATCATATGGGTGCTTCTGCCATCGTTAGAATTTTGAAGATTATAGAACCAGTTTTGGAAATCAATAGTTCGTGTAAATAGTCAATGCAAACATCAACTCAACTCGTTCCCCTGCAGGAGGAAGAGAGTCATCGTGATGGGCGGATTACGCGGTCACATTGTCTGCTATACAGGGCGAGGTTACCAAGAACCCATAATAACGATGATTCGTGACACACTTCGAGCCCAGCTAACTCGCTACCAGATTGAAATTGGGCTTGGCATTTACTTTCTTATTGGTATTTCTGAACAATGAGGGCTCGACGCGTCTAGGTAACACAAGCCCAGTTCCAACGGCGGTGGTAGGTTTTCTCATCTGTGGTGGCAAGGGTAAACCATTCAGACACCTATGGCCAACGCAATCACTTTTCCGCGAGAGACCGTCTTTGGGCCACTTGTTCCAATTCAACCACTGTACAAAGATTGGACATCAAAGAACATTTTTTGTTTTAACCATCGTATGACGCCAACTCTCGGTTATTTGAAAAAGTGTTACGACATTCACAAGCCAATCACAAGCCAATCATAAGCCAATTATAAGCCAATTACAAGCCAATCATAAGTCAATTACAAACCAATTATAAGCCAATCATAAGTCAATTATAAGCCAATCATAAGCAGGGCTTAAGAACAAACAATGTTCTAATCTGATCCAATCTAATCTAATCGCATTCCATTGATGTTTATAGCGAAATGATGAAAATGGACAAATCATCCATCAGTCGATGATATTATATCCTTAAGTGAAACCCGTCTAAGCACTGGGAGCACTTCTTAATGATATTTTTCATTTGCGCTATATAAATACACAATATGGCAGATACAATTAATTCATAAAGCATCACCATCTAATGATTAAACATCAATCGACGATGGCGCTGGGCAACTGTGATCGTCTCAGTGGGCAGTCCCGGTCACAGCGCACCAATAGTTCACCTGAGTGGCACAATGTCTCCTGATATCCCACGAGCTGCCTACACGTCCTAGTTCATCCAACCAACCTCCAAGGCAAAGAAGGAGTTGTCTATATATAGGGAACACCCCGTGCGTGTGTATGAAGAACGTCAGCACGGTCCGTTGATCACGCGAGCAAATTTTGGCGACAAACCGGTCGAGTGAGAAGCGTTGAATGCGCGTTGAATTTACAGCTATAGCTCGGACTCTATAGACTAGGACACTGCTCGTTAGGACAGACGTTGGCTGACGGGGGCTGGTTTGGAAGTCGGTGGAAGGAATATCAGAGAGAGTCCTCTACCTCAAATACACGCTGATTCTGTTGAGCTCTTTCATCTGTTGGAGCCCACAGGTAAGGCGTGATTATTTCCAATTAATATGTTGCAGCTGGCGTAGCTGAAGTTGGATATTTCGGAATGATTTATAGAGCGCCTTTTCTGGACTCAGAGGGCTACTGTGCCGTTTGTTGTGACCTTGAAATTAGCCAGCGCAAGATTTGTTGACTTGTGGAAGGGCTTGCAGCGAGTAAGAATGTAAGTAAGTGTGTTCTTTATTAGAGTACCAGTAAGCGATCATAATTATACAATAGGTATTATTAATAGCATCAATTTTGAACAAAGTCATAATAAAGTTTGCATGTTGAATGATCTGTTTGCAAAGGCATCAACTCTAGATATGATGATGTCAGTTGGCCTGGGTCGCATGTTGTATGCACTGACTTTGAAGTGAGGGAGAAGGTCGTGAATTGCAAGTATGTGTCATGGGTTCAAAAGGCCTTGGCGGAAAGGAGCAACGTCAGCTTTTGTGCAACGCTATTCAAATGACGGAAAGTCAAAAGGAAGGAAGCCAGAACGTGTCAATTTTCTGAGGAGGCTACATGTATAGAGGCGATTGCACCACCTATATTGGTAGTTCTACAGCCATCGTAGATATTGAGTTGGAGCTAGGAAGGATTAGTTATTCAGCTATTATTATTCAGTCATTCAGTTATTACTATAGGATTCTAGTAATCATCCGATGATGGTTACGTCATGTCATATATTGCTACGCATCTCTCTGCGATTACATCTGTTGCCATGTTACATTATTACCCTGGTGATATGCATGTACTTCGTAACTTCTGTATGATGATTGTAATCTTCAAGAAGCTAGCTATTTCTGGCCGCGTTCTGACTTTGGTGTGGCTGTCATCCGTTTTGCGCATTGTGCAGCAGATGATAAAACACGGCCGCCTATCATATTATCACGATGATAATTACTAATGATATTAATTACGTTATGTGCTGTGCTATGGCTATTGTTGGGTTAAGTTCTTTCATATTTGGTTGTTTATGTTATCGTTATTATTATTATTATTATTATTATTATTATTATAACAATAATAATAATAATAATAATAATAATTATTATTATTATTATTATAACAATAATAATAATAATAATTACTATTATTAGAATTATTATATTGTTTGCTCTAGGTAAAATGATCCCTCAGGCTCAATGAAACTAAGCTAAACTTTCTAATATTTTTATTACTATCATTATCATTAATATTAATAATACTATCATTATTATTATTATTTTTTTCATTATTATTATTATTATTACTATTACTATTATTATTATTATTATTATTATTATTATTATTATTATTATTATTATTATTATTATTTATCACTCCAGGAAAATAGTATATCTTATGCTCTACGAAACTAAACTAAAACTTGGTTGTAGGTTCTCGTCCCCAACGTGCTATTCAAAGGGTCGTTAAATGCCACACCGTTAAACGTTAAAACATTGAATGCAAACCCACAAAACGCTGGAATATATCAATACATTCCCGTCAAATGTAACGGCCCAACTCCTTCATAACTTGATAGGGCCAGTGATTCCATGGCCACAGGGATGAATTGGTGAGAAGCTGGATGGATGATTTATAGGTCCACTTGGCTCAATTGCTCCACCGGTTATTGTCGACGTCAGATGTGTGTAATTATGACAGTGCGCATCTGTGGATTGTTGCTGCATCTCATGCTATGAATCTGCCTCTCGTCCAGGTGATCAATGTGACCCATCTGGTCTCTTGGCTCCATTTTGTTCGCTGTCTTATCTAACCTCGGTACCTTTCTTCAACGCACTATAGCATTCCTTACCATACCAATGTTATTGTAGACCTAATTACGATAATATTTATAGAGCAACGTCTTTAGTACGGCGCTTTATAACACTGTTCAGTGTTCATTGTCAGCGCAGATTTAGAGCTAAATGCTCTGCGTCCGGTAGAAAATAAAGTGTTGACTGTTTTTTGACCTCTGGCTGTTTTTGAAAGCAGAACAAGTTTTTGTTTCCTGAATGGCTGCAAGAAAACTACCGTTCCAGTTTTGTATGTCAATCCTCAAAACCTTACTTTATCCTACAATTAGCCTACATGATGTTAGTAGTGCTATTTGTAGTAGCTCTTCAATATCATTACGAGATCCCTTGCTTAATCTTGCAATGAGCCTACGTGACCAGTGCTAGTTACAGCAGCACTTCATAGCGAGATCTTGCTATTGCATCGTGATAAGAATACAACGCAGCTGGTGAAGCCTGCAATATTGAAGCCATGCTTTTAACAATGTCAAACAGACTAAACCATGACAGGGGAGGGGGCACGGTCATGGGGTGGCGGGCCAAGGTGCTTAGACTTCGCCAAAGAATCGCCGTGTATGTCGAAGCTTTGTCAAAACCTTGTTGTTCAAGTCAATGAGAAATAGCCATGAGGGCGTTTCAGCGATAACTTGCCTCAAATATCTTTTATCGAGCACCAGTGGTATGATTGATAACATATTTGCATCACATAGCTTTTAAAGCAATAGAAATATGATTTTTAGACACCAGATATATAACTCATATCACATTTTACGTCCGCTGTCATATACATGTAACAAGGTGTCAAAGGATAATAGACTTAGAAGGAAGCTGTGTACCGATAGCATGGTTGCAGAACTAACTTGCTGGGTAGGCCCTAAATCAATTTTATAGCCAAATCGTTAATTGAAGCAATTTTTGCAGCTAGGTATATTAACGTACAGTTAAACTGCGGGTAGTTGGCTGTTGTAAATTTGTATATGTTATGAAATCGTGAAGTAGGGTGTTGAAACGAGGAATTTCGAAATAATTGTGGAGTGCAGTGTTGAAACGTTTAAGATGTAGCAGAATTAAGTAGGCCTATATATATAATCTCGGGATCAAATCTGAAAGCATTTTGGTAAAAAGGTAATGATATTATCTATTTATCCAACTGTATTACCGTCGAAGTCAGTGCCTCGCATGAATTGATATTTGCTTTCCAGCTTATAATTATGTAAGAGCAAAATTATACAATCGATGACAAAGACAGGAATGCATAATGTGGGGTTAACGGAATGCAGTCAGATGGCAATAGCCTGCAATGGATGAAATATATACTCAGCGAGTAACGGTATCAATCGATTTATACCGAATGAGGGAGTTAAAACTGTTAAGGTGCAGTGAATATTGATACTTTAAGGCAAAACTATTTAGAGTGGAAAATATAATTGAGAGAGAAGGAAAAAAAGAGTTAATGTATGAAGTGACGAATTTAATGAGCGGGCCACGATTTTTGGTGCAAATTTGGCAAGTACGTGTACCGTGCTAACGAATGCAATGCATAGCAAAGTCACGCTACTCCGAGTTTTCCCGTCATAACTTCCAAACAGATGGTCTTTCGTAGAATTGCTTACTGCGCTGAGAAAGGCAGCCATTGGTGGATTAGTGATCTGCGAAAATATGTCTTAAGTTGTGAAAGATATAATTTATAAGCAATTTATTAGAACAGACAGCTACTGGGAGACAGTGGAAGAGCTGCAACGAAGTGGAAAACCCACCATCACAAAGCCCAATGCTCCACCTGGTATTTTACTGCAAACCAAGTGCTATGCTATGCACTGTGCTACATTGTAATGCAATGCAATACAGCGTGACCAACCAACCGTTTTATACAATACAATGTAACACAACTGTATTTGATATTTTCCTCCTTCCAAACTGCACAAGTGCTCACACAATATACCATACGACAGAGCATCAAAACTGTGCATCTGAGTTTAGGACTTACGAAGTCCTGCACTGCTCGCATTCTGACAGTGCCAGTTCCAAGCCTTGAGAAAGGAGGAGGACAACACCAAATCAGCTTCGATATGGAACGGTGTCGTTAAAAAAATCAACAACAGATTTAGTACTTACTCGAGGTTCCTGTGCAGTAACTGCCATGGGCGAGGTTCGAACCCGCAGCGATGCGGGCCACCTCTTCAGCTTGAATTGCCACACAACCTACGCTGCCTACCACATGTAGGTCCCGTAACTTTTGCATGGCCATAGTGAAAGGGCTTTTGTTGTTACAATCACACAGGCCATTGCACCTTTGGGCTCTCAGCGAGCTAACAAATCATTTGACTGAATGCAGTCACTGAGACGGGTAACCACTGCAGGAGACCAATATCTCACGTCTCTTGCTGTCTGCTACCTAATTCAACTTTCTTCCTCTTCTGCAACTTGTAAATATCTAATTTCTGATAGCAGACCTACGTGGATATTAATTGACAATGACACCACTCAAAATGTTAAAATATTCCTTGTTTCATTTAAAGCAGAAGAATTCAATATGAAACTTTAGCTGAATATTTTACACACTATTGATTGTCCAAAATGTTCAAATAATTCGTCTTTCTTTAAACAACTAGAAACCAATTTTCACCTTTGCTCAATATTTATCACATTTTGAGTAGGCTATAAATCAACCATGCACTATGCACACTTCAAATCGACGATCTTAATTTTGACGTCATACGTGCTCAGTTCCTACACATCTCCGGCCAACAAATTAGCCAATGCAAGGCAAGGTTGCCAAGCGCCAATTCAGCTCAGGGCATAATCTGAAGCATTATACAGAATATACATATTAATATTATATTCACAGAAAACACCTGTTCATAAATATCGCTTGTGAGCAGCTTTGCGTGTCGCCATTGTTAAGTTGCCCCCTCGCCCCATCCAAGTGCCCGGAATAAGTCATGTCGCTTTAGATCTCCGTTGTGAAGAGTCGCCAATGTGAGACAAGACATGCGAAAATACGGAGCAAATTTGTTAGGTCATTTGGTCAAGGACGTAAGAAAACAATTTGTTAAGATCAGACATGAACGTTTACGTGTAAAGAAAATTTATCCCGTCAACATCAATAAACCACAATCCACACAGGGCTGACTGGGTCAGATAGGCAGAGCGAGGAGGTCAAGGTCAAGCGCATACCTGTGTCAAGTCTAGAGAGACCGGGCAAAACAGTAATGACCATATGAGAAAGCAAAGATATGTAGTCCAATTGAAAAACAATAAACTTGGCCAAGACTATGTCCGATATGCTTGTTCTATATTAACTGGAATCACAGCAACCAATTATCAGATTTAAGGCATGCATACATTATCAATATTTAATTTTAATATTTGAAGTAAAGTCTAGGCGTGGAACTATTGTAGGCCAACCTTTAACTTTATAATTGACACAAAGTGACCCAATTTCCTAATGCCAACCATTCGCAGTCAACGCAGACTATGTGACCCAGCTGTCAACCAATCATGTAAGCGTTGATCAAGTGACCTAGTTCACAGCTACCACAGCACATAACCTTGTGTACTGCCCTCTCTCTCTCTCTCTCTCTCTCTCTCTCTCTCTCTCTCTCTCTCTCTCTCTCTGTATCTGTCTGTCTCTGTATCTGTCTCTGCATCTGTCTCTCTGTCTCTGTCTGTCTCTGTCTGTCTCTGTCTGTCTCTGTCTGTCTCTGTCTGTCTCTGTCTGTCTCTGTCTGTCTCTGTCTGTCTCTGTCTGTCTCTGTCTGTCTCTGTCTGTCTCTGTCTGTCTCTGTCTGTCTCTGTCTGTCTCTGTCTGTCTCTGTCTGTCTCTGTCTGTCTCTGTCTGTCTCTGTCTGTCTCTGTCTGTCTCTGTCTGTCTCTGTCTGTCTCTGTCTGTCTCTGTCTGTCTCTGTCTGTCTCTTTCGCTCTCTCTCTCTCGCTCTCTCTCTCTCTCTTTCTCTCTCTCTCTCTCTTCCGCTGTAGGCTTCCTAACTGGTCATAAAATCTCAAAAAATATTATTCAGAGTCATAATTTATAATATTATTTGATTTATCATTTACCTTATTATTTTATTTCATCATTTTAAGATATTTAGTTTCAACAATATTTAGCATGTTCACGTAGTAGCATTAAGATTCGAGATTAAGGCTGTTTGTGGGCATCCTTGGGGCGCGTGGTCCCATAATGACATCACAGGCCTACGTCTACTATTTCAACAGCGTCCAAAAAATTAAAATGATGAAAACTGATCGATCGTTAACTGTACAGACGTTCAGTCAAAGCAAACAGATAGGCATTTGAGGTCAAGTTCGGTTCAAGCTCCTTAGGTCACACAGAAGGTTGGCATTCAAAGAAGGTCAAGAGCAAAAGTGGGGCATATCGTAGGTGTAACTGCAGCAGTTATCGGGGCACCGTCGGTGCAACCCCCCTCCCACCCCAACAAGCAGTCCCGAATTGCTAGGGACTATTTACCATCTGGACAGACAGCATGCGTAGAAACTCTACAGCTGTGGATAACATTTATTGACCCCCCTTTCTCTAGGAGCTTGGTTGAATTAATTATAGCTGCCAAGTGGTTACTCGTTTTTAATCGGTCGTTTTGCGTGGCTGTTCGGTCGTGTGTGACGGATGTGCTAGACTGGCTGCCAGCTATCTATGGGTTGACTGCTGTAGCCTGGGATCGTGCGTGCAATGACATTTCGTGCATGGTTCGTGCGTTTTTATCACTTTGTTCCTGTCTGATACCACACGAAGGAAACATTTTATTGGTCTATTCTGACGCGGCTGCGGGGCGCATACGACTTAGAGGTTGAACAGCCAAAGTGGGATGTATGTATTTAAGAATGCATAAATGAATATGTTTATGCATTTATATACGTTTATGTATCTATATGCAATGCATGTATGACATTGTTTGTGCATGCATGAATGTATACTTTTTTATGTGTATGTATGAGGTTTCCATATATGTATGTATGCATGCATGTATTTGAATATTATTATTATTATTTATTATTATTTTATTATTATTATTATTATTATTATTATTATTATTATTATTTCTATTATTATTATTATTATTATTTTATTATTATTATTATTATTATTACTATTATTACTATTATTATTATTATTATTATTATTATTATTATTATTATTGTTTTATTGTAATGTAAGAAACATTAAACAAATCGCATTCGGAATCACAGTAGGAAAACGATCATCTGACCTCGTTGAATATTCAAATCTAAGGAATAAGGTTTGATTTTCAGTATGGTGGTTGACCAAAGTTCATCTCAATCTGCTCCCCCTCTTCAGTTAGCTCGGAATATCATGAAATAAAGGTTCTCACGTTCGGGTTGCGATCAATGGTTCCTGTCACTACGCCAGGGTAACTGCGTAATCGGCTAACATGTAGGCCTTCAGTCATCCTCTGAACAACATTCTTCAGGACAGTGATCGACCTAGACTTATGGGGACAGTTGTTTGCAAACACGAATATAAGGTTCGATAGTTCGAAGGTTCTATAATCTGAAGGTTCGATAGTCCGAAGGTTCGATAATCCGAAGAAAATTTTATAGTCCGAAGATTTTCGGTTTTTCGAACCCTCGGTCCTCGGATTATAGAACCTTCGAACTATCGAACCTTCGAACTATCGAACGGTTCCCCTGTGATACCCCATTCAAGAGAACACAGGAACTCTCGCTATGCCAGACCCAACGATACGAAACCCGGTGAAACCTCATTACAATAATTATATTCTTGCCCATCATATTCGTATTTGCGATATCGTGTGGCCAGAATACATTGTGAGTAATGCAGAGAGATCATAAATTATGTATTAGATGTTAACATGTATAACTTAAAAGAAATCCACCAATTGAGTCTCATATAAGGAAAGTCGTCAACGATCTTTTCTGTCACAAGACGACCCTAGACAAATTCTCTAGGTATTTCTGAGACAAGTCGTGAAACTTAGGGAGCTTATGAGTATGAAAAAGATCGTGCACGCTATATGTCATTGCCATGCATTCGTCCACTGCTAGACCACAAAACTCTTACACTATTAAAAACTCGTGTAACTATATTAAGCTTTCCAACCACGAGGCAAGTCTTTGTATACCTTTCTCTTAACGCTTCACCGACTCCCAGCTGTAAAAATCCTTTCTGTCTTCATAACGGCCTTGTTGGCAATTTGATGCGTTCTCTATTGTTGGGTCTTGGTATTCTAATGTTTCTTCCATCGTTGATCGCTGTTTTGTGGTGAGAGTCTATGGCTTCCCGATGGCTTGTGGTTTAGTTCTATTTAAATTCAAGTGAACCCAATCCCATGCGATATAACCTAACCTAATCTGGCACAATCCAGTTTAATCCCGTTCAATCCAATCTTAAAACTTTCGTAACGCCGTTATCATCGTAAACGTGGCATCAAGTTTCGGTGACCTTGAAGGAGACCGCTATAGAAGTTCTACCTTCACTGGAGTTGCCTGTCTAAACCCGCTAGGTCAGGGAAACCTGATGGAAGACTGCGGTGAGTTGGGAAGTGGCCTAAGTTGAGGAAACGAGTCTTTAGTTCAGACGCGAAAGACCTTAGAGTGCCAACAGAACGAACCCAAAAATTGTATACGGTTCTTGTACGAGACAAATAGATGCGAGTCCAAAGAAATGTTTAAGTGCAATATTTGTCTAAACGAGGAGTTAGAAAGGAGCAGAGACAAGGTCAGTTACGTTTATGAAGAAGGCTTGACATCAAGATTAGAATAAATTGTCTATTACTTCCTTTGGTTCTCTTCGCCATATCCACAACTCGAATGTCTCTATTCATTCGCTCTCTTCATTCCTCGTGGCACATGTTTCCCATTTGTATTGCGGGCCAGAAATGTTTTGAGCATGTACGGGGAGTTTATCCTATACGTTGATTGACGTCGAATTCAATCAACACCTTGATTATTGATAACGGCGCTAAATAAGTAGTTGGATTAGATTTATTAGTTTAATCGCTGGGAATATCTTCTTCTCAGTCTTTCTGGCCTTCTCCGAGGCCGATCTTCGTCGCACGCAAAGAAACTGAGATCAAACCAGAGATGTAATACCCATGTAACTTACAAGTCTTTGATATTGCTCACTCAAAAAACAAAGATCATAAACATAAGGGCCTATACATGCATATATATATATATATATTTATATATATAATATATATATATGAGGTCGTTGGGGCTTTCATGCATTAACTAAGCGCTGGAGAGCTGTAACGCTCTTTGCATAACCTACTTTAGCTGCCAATTGCTTTGTCGGAGCACATTCGAAGGACACAGTTAGTTAAGCCGCTTAAGCGTTATAAGCAATAGAAGGTCAATTACATTATACAATTGCAATTACCTGGTTTACATTTGTAACATTGCGTTTCAATACAATGCAACACATTATATACAATTATTTATATCTTACAGAGCAGCAATGGCGATCCTGGCGAAATTTGTATCTCTGATCTTGCTAGCCACTGTGTTGATGGGAAGCACGAGCGCCCAGACAGGTAAGCAATTGCGCTTTTACTTGTATGATTTACTTTAACTGGTATGCAGCGACAACTGGCTTTGTCAATTAAACAGAAAACCAAGATTTGTACAAAAAATTAAAAATAATTAGGGTTTTTTTTGTTTCATTTTGTTTTTTGTTTTTTTCTTATCACAACAGTTTTGTTATACAATGCATTAAACACAGCATGAAAAAGAGCTCCAACTTGTTTATATAATCAATTTAGCTGGACTTTTGACTGAATAACACACAATTAATAATATAAATAGTAATATTAGTAAATGTAAAAAAAAATCTATTTTAAAAACCAAAAAAACCGAAACTTGCCTTTTTTTTAAACCAAAAAACCAACGTGTTTTCAGCCCTGATTAAACCTGCTGCTGTCTACCTATAGTTGTCTAAGCATTTTCTAAGTAGCAACAGCTTGAAGAGAAAAAGAAATAGAAAAGATAAGGAAGAGGAAGAAGATTTTCAAAAGACTCAAGTTGTAAGGCGTGACTAGCGATTTGAAAAAGTTAATTCTGGATAATTCAGAGCGAGACGACATAGGTGTAAGCGACAAGCGGAATGAACAGCAACAGAGGGACTGCACAGAGATCCTCACCTGCCATCTCTGTGCAGTCCCTTTGAGTGGACGCATCGCTCGTGAATAAGTTGATGCCCTGCGCTTAGCTATGAAATAACATCATTGAAATTTGGAGTTTACGGTTACGTTTGCGATTACGATTACAGCCTGTCGATTAGACCTCGCCTTCGTAGTGGACGCATCTGGAGGTGTTTGTGATAGCGATCCCAACTTCCACTATGACACGGACACTACGTGCAACAACTGGAACAGCATCAAGAGCTTCCTCAGAGACCTTGTCAGTAGGTTCAGCGTCAGTCCCAACGACATGCAGATTGCGATGATCACCTTCAACGACTACGGAACGATTCAGTGGCTCTTGAACGGGTGAGTCACCGTCTAAATCTCATGATCAACTGGAGTATGTTAGCGTGAAACTTCCTCGCTTTGAATTCCTTCAACTTCTCGTTTCTTATGAACTGTTCTTCTGAATAACGTCTTTGTTTTCTTCGGCCGAAGCCTTGTGGATTATACAATATACAACGGCTCAATCGAAGCTGCTAACTACAATTACCGTTTTCTCCTATATTGCTTTACCTTGCAAAATTAACTTCATTTTCTCTATATTACATCAGCTTTCTCACATTTGCCTCCACTTACCTAAGGTCAACCTGCTTAGCATTATATAAACTTGGAGTTCACGCGTTCCATGGTCTGCTGGATCTGACCTAGTAGATCTTTTACGCGCTCATCTTTCCTTACGTGATGTCACCTTTCTCAACCTTACGTTCTGCCTGTCGTCCCTAACCATACAAATCTCTCTTTCAAGCGGCATCAGTGATCAGTGTAGGTAGCGAGGTAGTGTAGGTAGGTTACTCGGTAGGAGGCAGTGTAGTCGGAGACGTTTTTAGGCAATTAGGGGACATAACTATAGATTTTTGAAGAAGACGAAAGGGACATTATGGGAGAAAATATTCAGTGCAAGAGTTGTAGACTTTTGGAATGGTTTGGATGATTGACTTGATAGTACTGTCTCAGTGGATACTATCACAGCTTTTAAGGGAAGACCAGGACAGATGGAGTTTTGTGGGTTGCAGTTAAACTCGCAGTGGTTCAAACATAGAAACCTCTTTAAACCATTGTTCTTTTGTACTAATATGAGATTTTATGGATTGATTAGTTGATCGGATGATTAATTGAATGACTGGCTGATTGATCCATTGGTTGATTGATTGGTTGATATGATTGATTGATTGATTGATTAACCTTACCTTATGTTACCTCATCTTACCTTGCATTCGCTTTCCTCTGGTCACATTCTATTGATCTTTCCTTATCTCACCTATCGTCACAGTCAGTTGGTCTTACCTTTTAATGCCTGACCTCATTCTTTTCTGATTGAATATAGCTACAGAGATAGCAATTCTCTCTTGAACGCCATCAGCAACATGCCGTATATAAGAGGAGGCCAGACGAACATCACCGCCGGTTTGACCACCCTTCGAAGCCAGGTCTTCGGACAAGCTGGAGACCGACCAGATGCCGTCAATAGAGTTGTCCTCATCACGGATGGGCCAAATCCCCCGGATCTCGGAGCACTTGGGACTATCGTCAATAGTCTCCACAACGATGGAGTGGCAACACTGGCCATGGGCATCACGGATAACATCGGCGACGACGTACTAAGACTGATCGCTTCTGATCCGAAACAGGTTGGAAATATCGGTTGAGCGATTTTAATTCGATGCTTTAATGCATGATACTCATTCAGAACCTTTGAGCAACTTCTAAAATGGATTCTTGCATAAAGCTATACTGAACTTGAATAAGTGTCATTCTAGGATATCAGAAGCCGTGTGCTTGACTGAATCCCTTGAAACAGAGCTCGTCGTTTAAGATATTGTTCCAATAGGAAGTTCTAATTCACATCGATGTGCGGAATCAATGAAACAGGCAGAAAAATGTACTGCAGTCGACGACCACGTGTTTACCCTGGAAGACAACAGTCCTCGTTGTAGGCTGATGCAGTGCAAACCACATCTAAAATTGAATGAATAACAAAATCACTTGTTTATTCGTTCACTTCGTTCATTCATTCACTGAACCTGTAATGAGGCAACTAAATGTAAATCTGAAAAGTCAAAATCCGCGGGTCTGACAATTAGAGACAGTCTAATTCCCATGATCTATACCATGGAGTACTGTATGTTCGCGTGAAACTCCTTTGCTTTGAATTCCTTCAACTTAACTTACATCACCTCGTTTCTTAAGAACCTCTCTACTGAATAACGTGTCTCTCTTTGCCACAGCTGTTGCGATAAGTTTCATGAACGCTTCATTACGTTACACTACATAGAGTTGTGTTTGAAGGACTTGCTGCTAGCTTGTTCCCTGTGTGAATGTTTTTCTTAGCTCGGTGTCAATTATTTCAAAGCCAGAGATTTCTCGAGTCTCGGAGATGTCACCAATGGTCTGGCATCTCAGCTCTGTCAGTCTGTATCAACTCAACTAACGTCTACCACAGGGTCACCGACAACCCCAACGTCCAGGTCAACAGTCGGGCCCCCAACATCTCCGCCCTCAACAGTTGGGCCCCCAACAGTTGGGCCCCCAACAGTTGGGCCCCCGACAGCTCCGCCCTCCACATTTGGGCCCCCAACCGGTCCGCCTACGACTCGTACTGGAGCCCTGACTGGTAGATGTTTGATTATGAAATAATTTTGACGTTGCACTGAATTGCATCGTATTTGATTGCGAATGTATTGTACAATGTACAATGTACAACATAGTACTGTTTTGTATAGAATTTTATTGAACTATATTATATTATACTGTCTAGTATTGTAATTTCGTTTTCTTGCGAAAACAATTCGACAAAAGCCTAAGCAATGTCATCCCGAGTGATGATGTAGTTGAAATTGTAAACCAGTCTATTCAATATTTATATATAATGATCTGAAGACAAATTGAGAGTTGCCTTTGGGTGGGAGAATATGGTTGTGTGGTGGAGGTCTTAAATGGTGAATGAAGAAGGGCAGAGTAAAACTCAAGTTCGCACACTTTTTAAACAAAACAGGAAGATATAACATCTGAATCAAAAGAAGATCGCTATAGTATTGTGCTTCTGTAGTGTAGGCCAACTATGCACTGTGCCATATTTGCATCGTATCGTGTTGACGTTTTATTCCTGCTCTTTACAGCAGAGCACCGCACTGCTGATCCTAACTGATATTCTTGCTGCACCGCATCTTTGTATGAACATATTTAGTTACCATTCTTGATTTCCAGACTGTGGCGCTTTGCTTGACATCTGTTTCCTCGTCGATATTTCGGGGAGTATCTGTGACAGCGATCCGACCTTTAATTCCAGTACAGACAGCACGTGCAGCAACTGGAATAGCATAATCAATTTCATCGTGACCTTCGTACAGAACCTGAACATCGGACCAAATGCCGATCGTGTGGCCCTCGTCACCTTCGGAGATACAGCCATACTTCGCTGGAACTTGGGCAGGTAAGACATGACGTGATGACGCACAATCAGTCAATCTACCGTTAGAAGTGAACCGCTCTGGCGGATTAAATGAACCGCTGGATGGAAACTAAATAGAATCATCATAACTAGCAACTAATTTTTGTGCAGCGGGAACATAACTTAATACAGCCAAACAGAACCCCAATAAGTTTCAATCTGATGAACCTTAATTTTATTTAGCACCTGAATCAAGATTCAATGCATATCGACCCTCTTCGTCATCACATTATACCTGTCATTGCTATCATCGTCATCACCATTCCAGCAACTACTGCCACCACTGCTGATTTACAACCAAAGTTTGCGCAGTTTGAATTTTCTTCTTCTTCTTCATCATCATCATCATCATTACTGCATTATAATCACCATCTTATTATTATGATTGTCATCATAGTCGTCGTCGTTGTTGCTACCGGCATCATTATCACTGTCAATGATCATCAACACAACCACAACTATCATTGTCATCGTAAGTGACCTGTTGAGAACCAACAAAAACTACTAAATTTGCAGCATTTGTAAATATAAAATCATCTAGTTCCATAGCTCATCGACGATTCAACAAATTTACTGAATTTGAATTCATCCAAATTCTTAATCTGTTGACGTATTGCATGTAATTCCAGCTATTCAGATACTGCCTCCCTTCAGCAGGCCATCAGAAACCTGAACTATGTGAAGTCTCAACCTACAGACACAGCGTCCGGTCTGACGCTCATGAAAAACCAAGTCTTCAACGCCGCGAGGCCAAATGCTGCGAAAACAGCAATCATAATAACGGACGGCAAACCAAACGATGCGACGGCTGCTATACAAGCCGCAAATGACGTTCAAAACAATAACATCTACTGTTACGTTGTTGGAATCTCAAGTTCTATCGACGAATACACTCTCAAGTACCTTTCTTCAAACCCAAAACTGGTAAATAGAAAAAGTATTTGTATCACTGTTACAATAAGCCCTTCTTCATACCAAAGGCAAGCATTCGCTTCACATTATAATTAGTTTAGCTTCCTCTTTTTACCCAAAACAGTTAAACTACATCACTTAATTCCTGTCTCTTCCGAGGCATGAATTAAGGGCTACACAGTACACATGCATGAAGCAGGTAGACTTCGTACATTAGCCAGATAGAGAATCTCTACATTCGTGAAGCAGGAAAATCTCCCTTCCATTCGTTACCGAAACAGGTAAAACTTTTGTATCACGGAAACAAGAGCGAAGACGTCGACGGTGATGATTAAGAATGGGACGATGACCGCGACGACGATGCCGATTTTGATGACAGCGACAAAGACTGTCATGTGGGATCAGTATGATGTTGTTTTGTAGTAGATTACAGTAATGATGTTTTGCACCTTCTTTGTTAGGAAAACGTCACATACTACATAGCGCCAACTTTCTCAGAACTCAACGTCATCCTGAGCCGAATTCAATATCAAACGTGTACCACGACACGTAAGTAAAACCCATCGAGTGTGACTCAGTTTAGGATATTCTAATATGGTGATAAGTAACTTCTATTGCGCCCGTGTCTAAAGCACAAGGCATTAACCGATGTAGCTCCAAAATCAAGCCGTAAATCATGAAAATATTCCGCGTTTCAGACCAGTCCATAGGGCAGAGAGACAGAGCATAGTAGTATAGTATAGTCTGAGTAATTGTCTTGAAGGGACGCTATATAAATGCTCGATTATATTATATGGCATAGAGGAGTAAGACTTGCACAGTACCGTTCAATGATAGCAGATATAGACGAATATGGTACAATAGGGACAAAATAAATCAAAAGTAAACAGAGGTTATTCGCACAGCAGTTGTTCTTGGATTTCTATTGAATCGTTCAAATCTAAGTCAATATTCCAGACTCTATTCTGTCACTCGAGACAAGTAATTAAATTCGAACAAGAACAGAGAGAACGGCAGCCTTTGTTTCATCATTGGCAACAAGTCAAACAGCAGAATCACAAGTAAATTAAGAGGAGAGGAAATGCTTAAAGGGTGCTAAATACCTCTAGATAGGCAACCATTACGTGGAGATCAAAATGGGCCGGGCCGCCCGGGCGACAATATTGAGTAGAAACACAATTTTATTGAGTGATTTATGCATATATACACCCATTTAGCAAAATCTAAAATACACCTCGCCGTGGATTGCCTTTGTTGCAGCACCTCCAGTACCTGTGACAGGTGCCCCCGGCGCTACAGGAGCCACCGGAGCCTCAGGTAACATAATCCACATAATTCACAGCCTAAAATTATCAGACTATTGAAAACCTATAGCTTCACATGTTATTTAGGTGTCCGTTGTGAAAATCCCTCATTGCCTAAGTTCCCCCATTATATGACCCCTCGATTACATAAACCCCGTTATCCTTTCTAATTGCCTCATTATCTGATTTCGTCATTAGTTAAGTTCCATACTATCTAATTCCTTCAATATCTGAATCCCCCATT
>OY365811.1:40852675-40862675 GCA_959347315.1 Bimastos eiseni | reverse complement strand
GTGCTACGGGCCCACTCGGGCAACCAGGCCTGCAGGGACAACCAGGTACTTTCACTACGCCATGAATTTATATAGCGCCAATTGAAGTACACCTATGGCGCTCCATAAAGCGCTTTTTTTTATACTCTGTGTGTCTTTCTGTATCACCTTCTGTCTGTTTGTCTGACTGTCCGTAATTTACTGTCTATCTGGTTGTATCTTTGCGTTTGTAGTTCTGCGTGTTTAGCTTATGTCTGTCTGTCACTGTGTAGCTGGCTGCACGTGTGTGTGTGTGTGCTTATGTTTGACTGTGTCTCTCCGTCTACGGTAGGCTGTGACCTTGTAGCTTATGCGTCTGTATGTTTGCCCATCTGCCTCTGTGTTTCTGTCTGAATCTTCACTGCGTGAAGTTGGTTGAGTGAATGGATCAATGTATGAATACGGATGGATGAATTGTGAATGGATGGATGAATTAATTGATGGGTCGATTGTTTGATGAATGATGCATCATGGATGGATGGATGAATAGATAGCTGGATAGCTGGATACATGGATGGACGGACGGACGGACGGACGGACGGATGGACGGATGGATGGATGGATGGATGGATGGATACATGGATACATGGATACATGGATGGATGGATGGATGGATGAATAGATAGCTGGATAGCTGGATACATGGATGGATGGATGGACGGACGGACGGACGGACGGATGGATGGATGGACGGATGGATGGATGGATGGATGGATACATGGATACATGGATACATGGATGGATGGATGGATGAATAGATAGCTGGATAGCTGGATACATGGATGGATGGACGGACGGACGGACGGACGGACGGGCGGACGGATGGACGGATGGACGGACGGACGGATGGATGGATGGACGGATGGACGGATGGATGGATGGACGGATGGACGGATGGACGGATGGACGGATGGACGGATGGACGGATGGATGGATACATGGATGGATGGATGGATGGACGGATGGATGGATACATGGATGGATGGATGGATGGATGGATGGATGGATGGATGGATACATGGATACATGGATACATGGATGGATGGATGGATGAATAGATAGCTGGATAGCTGGATACATGGATGGATGGACGGACGGACGGACGGACGGACGGGCGGACGGATGGACGGATGGACGGACGGACGGATGGATGGATGGACGGATGGACGGATGGATGGATGGACGGATGGACGGATGGACGGATGGACGGATGGACGGATGGACGGATGGACGGATGGACGGATGGATGGATACATGGATGGATGGACGGATGGACGGATGGATGGATACATGGATGGATGGATGGATGGATGGATGGATGGATGGACCTGTAGAAACAAATGAACAAGCGGATGAACCAATGCTTATTAATGCCATTACTTTAGCATCATACATGAACATGATTTATTTATTTTATTTATTTGTAGGAATTATATTGCGCCCCTTCTAGACATCTACTCAGATCGCGGGGAGTGCACCTCCCTTAGATATCTCGAAGGGGCCGCTATATAAAAGTTCTATTACGTTGCATTACATTTGGGTACTCCTACACTGTTTGCAATATGACAGTGCCAGTCCCAAGCCTAGATATAGAAGGAGGGCGACACTAATCATCTATGTTATAGCACAGTGTCGTTAAATTGCTACAACACGTGTGATATGAATATCCTTTTGAATGTGTGTTTCCAGGGAGGGATGGTGCCTCAGGATCCACTGGTTCCACTGGTGCATTAGGTCCTCAGGGTTCCCAAGGATCGACGGGGCAACAAGGAGCCACCGGAACCACCGGATTGAGCGGATCCACTGGAGCGACTGGATTTGGAAGAGATGGAGCGACGGGAGCCCCTGGAAGCACTGGAGGCACAGGGGCCGTGGGATCGACGGGACAGACAGGAGCACCGGGACTTCGCGGAGACACTGGAATGACTGGGAATTCCGGTGAGATTATGACTATCCATCGTCATCGTCATCATCGTCGTCGTCATACAAATATTAATTATCATAATAGCAATGGCCCTAATTATGATTCCGCAATCGTGTACCTCTCGCAGTCTTTCTACAAATAAAATAATCCAACCCTGAAAGTATATATCGAACCACCTGTTATCTGCTACTAGGTCTTCCGGGAGCCACTGGAGCATCTGGTTTCATGGGAGCCAGTGGACCAACTGGTAGCTCAGGGTCCACCGGATCGACAGGGGGGACAGGGGCGACTGGATGGACGGGAGCAACTGGGGCGACAGGAAGTACAGGGAATACAGGAGCCATGGGATTCACGGGATCGTCTGGAAGTTCAGGTAACGGTTTACCGATGGTGCCACTACAAAACGATTGGTTATTGTGGTCCTATAAGTATTGTTTATGGGATAGAACGTACTGCTGTCAACGCTCAATCTAATTTTTTTTGGAGATGGTGTGCGCAATATATTTTGTCTGTGCAGCGTTTAATAAACGGTTCACGCTTTTGTGCACTTCTCCGAGCTGAATGCGATTATAGTTAAATTAAGACAATATCTAAATGTCTATTATTTAGGGTGATAAGTTCTGATAACCTGAGAAAATATTTCCCTATCCAAAGATAAATTTTTGGGCGTATCAGCCAAGTAACCAAAGTCTCTGGAGTAAGGTAGGCTGCAGTCATCTAGGATACTCGATTTACGTAGTTTAATGAAAAGATATCGCGACACGATGCTTTTGCTAAAAAGCTTCTTGTGTGCGCTGGCTACACGACCCGCGCGCGCGCGCACATGCATACAATTTAGAGGGAACATTGACTGCTAATGAGTTGTAAAAAGGGCAAAAGAGAAATTGCTAACCTTCTAATCACGCTTGACACTCTTGACCAATGTTTTAATAGTGCTTATCTTGTACTTTTTAGCTCCGTAGATATTACTGCTAATAGTATTGTAATTCTGACATGTCTATAGTTTTGCCCAATAATATCTACTGCAATGGTTAATTTATATAGCGCCTGAGAAAGCCATTTAAACTCTATTGTAGTTGGCATTGTTAGTGTATTGTTTAGTCACCCGGTGCATTGCTATTCATCGTACTTTTAGTATTTTTTGTGTATTACCATTTTATTCTATATATGCTATCTTCACCGTTATTTATTTTCATATTCTTATTACCTTAACCGTACCATTTTATGGTTAAATTGTTAACTTTGCCCATTTATCGTTGTTTACCTTCACAATTAACTTCTTATAGATCATTTGTTACCTTTATCCCAATCGTGTGCTTCAGCAGTTCCCTTTCACCGTGTGGCTTTATAACCCGAATGCCATACAAATGAATCTATTCACAATTATAGTGATCAAAGTTCCTACTGCTTACTCTCTTTTTACTCTCTAACATCTCCGAGGATGTCTATTTTGTAATTGCTTCTCATGATAATTTTGCGATTACACATTCTATGATTGTTCATGCATGATGTTCCCGCAGTGCATTTGCAGTCGGTTCAGTAAAGTACAAACTCACTTACTGACTCATAGGGTCAACTGGTCCAACCGGTCCAACTGGACCTGTAGGTCCAACGGGTCCTCAAGGCCTTCAAGGCGCACTTGGAGCAACCGGATCTACTGGATCAACAGGATCGGTCGGAGCACAGGGCTTAACAGGGTTCACAGGACCATCAGGAGCTTCGGGATCTTCCGGATCAACGGGTGCCACGGGGTCAACTGGATCAACGGGTGCCTCCGGAGCAACTGGGATTCCTGGGAACCCTGGTCCCATTGGACAAGCGGGTGCCAGTGGAAGAGATGGAAGTACCGGAGCAACTGGGTTAATGGGATCCACTGGCTCAACAGGGCCAAACGGTTGGTTTTAACCCTGTTGTTTATATTGCCTCATCTGACGTCACCTCACCATAATGAGGTCACCTCACCCTAGGGACATGATCTCAGCTGACCCTGTATCTTGCACAACCATAATTATCTAACTATCCTTACCTTACTTAACTTCGGCATGCTCTACCGGATATTACCTACCCTTATCCTTTTGGTTCATAGGGTCTTTAAGGCCTCCAAGGCGCATACCTAGAGACGTCACCTCACCATAGTGACGTGATTTCAGCTGACCCTAATTTAATTTAGTTTATCTAACTGTTGGCTACATCGCTGTATCTTGCAGCCATAATTACCTAGCGAGGTGTTCGCCTAACTATACCAATTCCTATTCGGCCGGATGTTGTCTTCCTTTATCCTTTGGGTCCAGCAAGTCATTAAGGCCTCATAGGCTCAACTGAAACAGACGGATCTACTGGACTAATGGGACCATCCTATGGAGTACAGGGACCATCAAGGTTCACCGGATCAAAAAGTGTCTGAGGCTCTTTTGGATCCAGGGAAACTCTGCCCCTACTTACTAGACCGGATATTGCCGTACCTCATCCTGACTATCTCACCTTACCTAGGCTTACCATCTTATCATGCTTGAATAACTTTTGCTAACCGTAGTTTAGCCTAAAGTACTTCATTTAGGTCTATATTCTATTACTTTATCTCTCCTATCTGGACTTACATGAACCACTTTTACACTGGCTTTTGTTACTATCGAGTAATTGTAATTGTAATCGTTATCTCCAGACTTCTAAACTGCCACTCGAAAGCCAACCGCAGGGCACTAGCTTGATCACGAGCGCTTATCCAAGTAATGCTTCAGAGATTTGAATATTACGTTTACGAATACGAATGCCATTACGAGTGTCTAATGCGTCCTTCAAACATTTATATAGCGCCCTCTGAAGCCAGGTCACGAATTAATGGAGCTGAGTGAACCTTGGCGGAAGCAAATAGAAGCATCAGGGCATCATACAATTAGGAAATTCCTGCATCAATGGTGTTATACTTTATGAAACTAATAATTAATTAATAAATTTTAATTATGTGGGCTTCTAGGTGCAACTGGACCCACTGGATCGACGGGTTCCAGTGGAGGAACCGGAGCGACAGGACTCAATGGAGCGTCGGGACAGCCTGGATCAACGGGATTTACAGGGGCAACAGGACCTTTCGGATCCACTGGACCAATTGGTCAACCAGGTAGAATATGCAAATGGAATGGCATTGACATGGAAAGGACTGGAGAGAGGGGTGGACGTGAACGGAACTGGGAGCAGATGGGAAGATGCAAACATGTGCATGCAAATAGAGATGGATGCAGATGAAGGAGTTAGAGAGGGATACATAGAGAGAGAGAGAGAGAGAGAGAGAGAGAGAGAGAGAGAGAGAGAGAGAGAGAGAGAGAGAGAGAGAGAGAGAGAGAGAGAGAGAGAGAGAGAGGCAACCATACAAAGAGAGAGACGGAAAAAAAGACAGGCAGAGTCAGATAGAGACAGACAGAGGCAGAGACAGAGACACAGACATAAAGACAGAAACAGAGACAGAGACAACCAAACCAGGCAGAGACTGACATAGAGAAACTTAGTGTGCCAGACTTATCTAAACCTTCATGCACTTTAACCTAGCTTACCTTCCTTAATCTTGAACTCAACTTAACCTATGTTTCACGTATAGCCTACCTCGCTTTCTTTGAATAACGGCATATCACATTAACTTAGCCAGTGTACCCACCCATCCCTATGCCATACATTGCCTTCACTTACGCAACCATACGAGACAGTACCTTACCTATCTTGACATCGGTGACCGACACTTTTTTCGCCATCAATTTTTCCCATCAATTTTTCGCCATCAATTTTTCGCCAATTCACGTTTTCCCCGCAAAATATTTCGGCAGTAGGCCTACGTTTTTCGCCATTTCATCGATCCATCCAGCTTCCATTAAAGCATGATGATTTTCATCAATCCAGCTTCTATTTAAGAAAATCTGCTTTTATCGATCCAGCTTAGTTAGAAGCTGTACGGATTAAAATAATCAGGTTTAAATGGAAGTTGGATCGATTAAAACGGATCTTAAATAGAATCGAGATTGATGAAAACCATCCGGCTGAAATAGAAGCTGGATTGATGAAAATCATCAGGCTTAAATACAAGCTGGATAGATGAAAAAGAATTATGTGTAACTGGAAGGTGGATGAGATAAAAAAAATCGTGTTCAAGTCGAAGCTGGGTTGATGAAAATCACCAGGTTTAAATGGAAACTGGATCGATGAAATGGCAAAACATGACGTGGAAACAGAGTACCGGCGAAAAATTGATGGCGATAAATTGATGCCTCCCTTCATCTTCGGGAGTAGCTGCTCTCTCCTCCCTTTGCTGCCTTCCATATGCGCCTGAAGACTTTTTTGTTCTCCGTTTACCTATGTGTTGAGTCATGAGCGCCTCTGATATTGAGTGGCGCTTTACAAGTATTCCATTACAATTAAAATTCAGTTAGCTTACCTAACCTTTGTTTGTCCTGACTTACATTTCATGGACCTACCCTTAGGTGTCATTCCTGTACTACATCACAATGTTTGTTTGTTCTTCAAGGTTTCACTGGTTCTTCGGGGCCTCCCGGGGCCACTGGCAGCTCAGGACGCTCTGGTGCTGTTGGTCTACCAGGACTCAGCGGGGCAATTGGGGCGACAGGACAGCCTGGTAACCCCGGACCATTTGGGGCCACGGGTAATCAGGGAATCCAAGGAGCCACTGGAGTGACTGGACCACAGGGTAAGTAAGAAATGAATTAGCGATTCCATTGTGGAAAGGAGATATATGATTTTTATATTTTTATTGATTTATCACAAACATGCCAAACAAGATACAGGATTTATATTGAGATATATAAAGGCGCTATAGAAAGTGCATAGGTGCGTGCAAATATATATTCACACATGCATGTATAGATACATGCATTAATACATGCATATGTGCTTACTTACATTCAAGCATTACCTACAAAGCATTCAATATTAAATGGTCACAAAATTGCAAGACTATGCGAATTTACTGGAAAAAGAAAAAAGTTAATGCTTTCAATATCCTAAAAGATGATCATGTTATCCAAAGGAATTTATTTAGTAAATGTATGCATCGATTCGCAAAAAATATCTCTCCTGTTATACTCGCTCCATTGATCTTTATATTAACTGTAGTGTTTTATATTCACGGTGGCGTTTTTATATGCACTGTAGTGTTTTGTTTTTACATTCACTGTACTGTTTCTATATTTACTGTAATGTTTTTATATTTGCTGAATTGTTGTATATTCACTGCATACTGTTCTTGAATTTTCGATGCATAAGCATACCGTATATTTCCAATAATTCAAGCCTTGCTGGCGTACTGTTTTACTCCTCTTCCCTAACTTTGTTCTCTTAGGTGGCACTGGATCATCTGGTGGCCCTGGAGCGACTGGTCCCATGGGGGCCACGGGTCCACTTGGATTCACCGGACAATCAGGGCGTGATGGATCTACTGGAGCCACTGGGCAAACTGGACCAACCGGACCAATCGGAGCATCTGGAGTCCAAGGATTCACCGGAAACACTGGGGCAACCGGTGAGAGCACGAATGATTGATTGATTAATATATCGATTGATTAATACATTGATTGATTAATACAATGATTGATTGCCACACTGGTTGTCTGACCAAACGAATGTACTAGTGAGTGCGCGTGATTGATTAAGTGATTTAGTTTGTGATTTGGTTTTTTAATTATCGAGTGATTGACTGATGCATTGATTGGCCAACAGACTGATTGCCTAATACATTGGCTGATTCATCATACGAGTGTGTTAGAGACTTTGACATTTATCAGCTGTCGTAATTCACAGGTTCGACGGGTAGAACTGGAGTGGTGGGACCACTTGGAGCAACTGGGTCGTCTGGAGCGACTGGATTTACCGGACCCCCTGGAGCAACTGGATTCACTGGAGGCATCGGCTTTACTGGCTTCACCGGACCAGCGGGAAATTCCGGCCAACCCGGTCAAAACGGGCAGCCAGGTTCAACAGGTGAGTCATGTTGCAGATCTTCAGATTTGTGCTGGCAAGCTCTTGATTTTTAGTTTGACCGTTTGCACAATTTTATGACGTCGATTGCATATTGACGATTTGAAAACGTCACGCTCGAGTATCTTAAAGGAACTGTCGGATGAAAACAAGGTAAACATTGAACTCAATAAATGCGCGAATCTAGGCCTACTTGTGTTTGCTATGTTTGGTTATTCAGTGCAAAAGTCTTAAAGATCATAGGATATAAAGAAATAGAATGTGATTTTTTTTTCGTTTTGTAAATAAAAATTGTTTCCAAAATAGGAAATCGAAAAGACAATTTTTTTTAATACTCGGACCCAACGTTTGTCCGGAGTCCGAGTATTGCCGAGTACTACCAAATACATTTCAGTGCGAGCTCAGGTCAATATGAACCCAGGTCAGGTCAGGTCAATTCAAGGTCGCGTCACTGGAATCACAGATAAAGTTAGCAAACGGTCAGACAAACGAGATGTCGTAATTAGGTCAGGTAAGGTCAAGTTAATTTGGGTCAGAACTGTTCCCCGGTCGTGGTGCATTGCTTTGAGTGGGGCTAATTGATATCCTCCTTGTGACTCCTTTTCCAACAGGTGCAACTGGGTTTTCTGGTGGAACCGGTGCAACTGGATCAACTGGAGTCGCGGGTCCACCTGGATTCACGGACCAGCTGGAAGCTCCGGACCAATGGGCGCTACTGGAACGGTGGGGCGACAGGGACCGACCGGAGGCACAGGATTCACTGGACCCTCTGGGCCTCAAGGCTACACTGGGTCTACAGGGGCAACGGGAGTGGGAAACACAGGTGTGCATTTGGTTCTATTCTATTCTATTCTTATTCCAGTCTGATCTCATCAATACTTTATCTATTATATTCTTCTTTTATTCTGATCTCTTCTGTCTTGTTCAATTCTATTCTAATATATTCTATTTTATTAGTTCTATTCTATTAAAGTCTTTTCTGATCTAATCTCTTCTATCTTATTCTACTATAATTTTATCGATTCTTGCATATTCTATTCCATTCCAATTCTATTCTATTCCAATATCCGTCCATCATTCCATGGGTTCAGCCGCCGTTGGTGTCTGCTGCATGTCTGACAATTTGTTCACAGATGTTTCGGTCATGTATCAGATTTCAGTCGTCTGTCTAGTTTCTTAGGGTGGCGATATCTGCACCCCAATACCAAACTGTCTACCTTTGCCTGGACTTAGGACAGGCACAGTTTCCACTATGGTCCCTTAGTCAGAGTTATGTTTTAATAATATTAGAAAATGTTAGAATGAAACGGAATAGGATCAAATATCGTAACATCGTAGAGATCGTAACAAAGATCGTAACATAATCTTCTCTATTTTATCCTAATATATGTCATTATATTATTCTATGAGGTTAGAATATAACAGAATAGACGAAAAAGAATATAATAGGTTAGACAATAATAGAATGAAATAGAATGGGATCAGATAGAGGAGATTATGTTATGATCTTCTCTAACTGATCCTATTTTATTTCATTCTACTATTTTTCTAATCTATTTTATTCTTTTTCGTCTATTCTGTTATATTCTAACCTCATCGAACCTCATCCTGTTTTATCGATTCCTTTGTTATTTCTTCCTATTCTTTTTCCATTAACGATCATCCAGGTTTCTTGTTTTTAAAATTGTATTCTTAATATCTCATTTCGTGGTTATGTATTTAATACTACCGGTCTGGTCTAATAGTATAAACCTGTATTTTAAGAGTTACCGTCTTCAACTTGTAACGCATTGTAATGCAATATTTGCATGGTACTTTTTGGTTTCTCTAGGAAAGGCACACTATAAATGTTATGCACGTTATTCTTTCACCCAGGTGCCTCTGGATCAACTGGGTGGACTGGAGCAACCGGTCCCCTGGGAGTAACCGGGTCAACGGGATTCACTGGAGCAACTGGAGTAACCGGAAGTCCAGGACCAGCCGGTCAGATGGGAGCAACTGGTCAGATGGGAGCAACGGGTAGGGAGCCAGAACAAATATATCATGGAGTCTATCTGATTAGGCTATCTGCCTCTGTGTGTG